>JBBPBX010053153.1:11911-23944 GCA_038048925.1 Garcialebias charrua
TAGTGGGGATGGCGTGCTACTGATCTCAACTCGGGATGTTGTGAGTCAGTGGGCAGAATACTTCGAAGACCTCCTCAATCCCACTGGCACGTCTTCCACTGAGGAAGAGTTCCTTAGTGCTCTGGATGTTGTGGGGTTGTGTTGGCTTACACGACTCTGCAATATTGCATGGACATCGGGGATAGTTCCCCTGGATTGGCAGACTGGGGTGGTGGTTCCCCTATTCAAAAAGGGGGACCGTATAAGGGGATTGCACTCTTAAGCCTCCCTGGTAAGGTCTATTCAAGGGTTCTGGAGAGGAGGGTCCATCGGATAGTCGAACCTCGGATTCAGGAGGAGCAATGTTGTTTTCGTCCTGGTCGTGGAACACTGGATCAGCTCTTCACCCTCAGCAGGGTCCTGGAGGGTGTGTGGGAGTTTGCCCAACCAATTTACATGTGCTTTGTGGACTTGGAGAAGGCATTCGACCGTATCCCTCGGGGGGCCCTCTAGGGGGTACTCCGGGAGTATGGGGTACCAAGCCCTTTGATACGGGCTGTTAGGTCCCTGTATGACCGGTGTCAGAGCTTGGTTCGCATTGCCGGTAGTAAGTCAGGTTCGTTTCCGGTGAGAGTTGGACTCCACCAAGATTGTCCACTGTCACCGATTCTGTTCATAACTTTTATGGACAGAATTTCTAGACACACCCAAGGTGTTGAGGGGATCCATTTTGGTGGCCTTAAGATTGCTTCTCTGATTTTTGCAGATGATGTGGTCCTATTGGCTTCATCAGGTCATGATCTACAGCTTTTACTGGAGCGGTTTGCAGCCGAGTGTGACGCAGCCAGGATGAGGATCAGTTCCTCCAAATCCGAGGCCATGGTCTTGAGCCAGAAAAGGGTAGAGTGCCCTCTCCTGGTCGGGGCGGAGGTCCTGCCACATATGGAGGAGTTTAAGCATTTTGGGGTCTTGTTGGCGAATGAGGGAAAAATGGAATGTGAGATCGATAGGCGGATAGGTGCAGCATTGGCAGTGAAGCGGGTGATGTCGTGGTGAAGAGAGAGCTGAGTCAAAAGGTGAAGCTCTCAACTTACCGGTCGATCTATGTTCCCACCCTCATCTATGGTCATGAGCTTTGGGTTGTGACCAAAAAAACGAGACCTCGGATACAAGCGGCTAAAATTAGTTTTCTCCGCAGGGTTTCTGGACTCTCCCTTAGAGATAGGGTGAGAACCTCGGTCATCCGGGAGGGACTCAGAGTAGAGCTGCTGCTTCTCCACATCGAGAGGAGCCAGTTGAGGTGGCTCGGGCATCTGGTTAGGATGCCTCCTGGACGCCTCCCTGGTGAGGTGTTCCGAGCATGTCCCACCGGGAGGAGACCCAGAGGAAGACCCAGGCACACTGGAGGGACTATGTTTCTCGGCTGGCCTGGGAACACCTTGGGATTCCCCCGGAGGAGCTGGCCCAAGTGGCTGGGGAGGGAAGTCTGGGCCTCCTTACTTAGGCTGCTACCCCCGCGACCCGACCAAGGATAAGCGGAAGAGAATGGATGGATGGATGGATCTTTTAATTTATCCAAAGCTTTTTTTGAAGTTTTTTTTTTTTTTTCTTAGTAGTAACTGCTTTAGTGATGCTTTAATCATTTTTATAGATTGTGAAAACTGGTAAATGATCACTTAAATCAGTCGATAAAATACCACCTATCACATCCCCATTTGTTATATTTGTGAAAATAGTATCAATTATTGTGGCACTATGAGTTGTAATTATTGTTTGCTTTGATATCATCGGATAAAGATGTAAGCTATACATTGAATTTATAAATGTACTGATGTTATTTGAATCTGTTTTATTTCCCAGATCAATATTAAAGTCTCCACACAAAAAACTTTTTTATTTAAACTCTTTTCCAATAACTCCATGATTTTATCAGTCAATATTTCTATGTTTGATCCTGGTGATCAATATACACAACTTATTATTATGTTTTTATATTTTTTGTTTATTATTTCCATTGTTATCATTTCCATAATATTATCAACAGTTATTGACATTTCACCACCCCCTTTATTATTTCTGTTTATATGATATAGTTCATACCCTTCTATGTGAACATTATTTTTGTTTTCATCATTGTGCCATGTCGCTGACAGTGCTATTAAAGTAAAAGTTCTGTTTAATTGTTTTAAGTAATCTGTTATTTTGGATATACAGGTAGTACTCGACTTACGACGGTCTCGGGTTACGACGTTTCACGGTTACGACGCAAAGCCCATTAAAATAATATATATATATAAATTTTATTTTGAAAAGCCGAGTTACACAGTTTCCGGTTTCACGTATTAAACGTAGCTGCGAAGGAATTCTGCCCTGTACTCTCTATAAAAGCTAAGTCTGGTCCTCTGGACATTCAGAAACAAACAAAACTGTACAGTACTGTGAACGCGGTTTTACATCGTAAAAGGAATGCGGAATACAGCAGATGGACCGAGCTGGATGGCGGTTTTACGTTGTAAACGTAATAGAGAATATCAGAGTCAGAGTCAGAGAGTCTTTATTGTCATTTGCACCGCATGTGGTACATGTGATGAAAACGAGATTATGTACACGGGGTCCCAGTTACATCCAACAACAAATGCAAGAGAAAAACAGTAATAACATCTAGAATTAACTAAGAAAAACATCAACTAGTAATACACTAAGCTTAATATAGTGGGAATAAACAGCAGCACGAACATGAGTTTGTATGAGCAGATGGTCACAGATGAACACAGATGAACACAGCAACAAGAAAACAGATCAGCATCAGCATGATGTGATATTTTGCAGTGTTTATTTTTTATTTTATTTTTATTTATTCATGAGTCTAACAGCCTCAGGGTAGAAGCTGTTCCTCAGTCTAGTGGTTCTACATTTGATGCTCCTCAACCTCCGTCCTGAGGGGAGTGGGGCAAAGAGTGAGTGTGCTGGGTGAGTGAGGTCTTTCATGATGCAGGTGGCTCTTTTCCTGCATCTGGAGGTGTAAATGTCTGTGATGGTGGGGAGACTGACTCCAACAGACTTCTGTGCAGCCTTCACCACTCTCTGTAGAGCTTTCCTCTCTTCAACTGTGCAGCCTCCATGCCACACGTTGATGCTGGAGCACAGGATGCTCTCCACTGCACACCTGTAGAACGAGGTGAGAACTGGGCTGCTCAGACCAGCACGTCTCAGCCGTCTGAGGAAGTAGAGTCTCTGATGACCTTTCTTGATCAGGCTGGTGGTGTTGTTGCTCCAGCTGAGGTTATCATTCATGTGTACACCCAAGTATTTGTAGCTGGAGACCACTTCCACTGCAGACCCACCTATTTTCAGTGGGGCGTGGGTGTGTTTGTTCCTTCTGAAGTCCACAATCATCTCCTTTGTCTTCTTCACATTCATGTGAAGATTATTCTCTTTGCACCAGCTCTCCAGGTGTTCCACCTCCTGTCTGTAGCTGGACTCATCATTGTTTGTGATGCATCCCACCACCGCTGTATCATCTGCAAACTTAACAATATGACAGCCTGGATGTGTGGCTGTACAATCATATGTGAGCAGAGTGAACAGAAGGGGGCTCAGCACACATCCTTGAGGAGAGCCAGTGCTGAGGGTTATGGTGGAGGAGGAGAAGTTGTGGATCTTCATGGACTGTGGTCTGTTTGTTAAGTAGAGCACCCAGTTACAAATAGAGGGGCTGGAGGAGGGACGGAGGAAAGGCTTCACCAACATCCCAGTGGGCAATTAACTATTTTTTTTCCCTTCATTATGGCTCCCAAATGTATGTGTTTTTTGATAATTATGTAGGGTACTGTGTTAGGATAGGCTAAGTACTTGGTAAAATACAGTACTGTACATTAGGGGTGCAGGAAAAAATCGATAAAAAAAAAAAAAACGATTCTTAGTCCTGGCGATTCAGAATCGATTCTAAAAGCCCCAAAATCGATGATTTTTTTTTTTTTTTTACATTAAAACCCAAAAGATAAAGAAAATAAAACCATATCTCATAGTATATGAAAGAATACATAAAATGAAAGGTGGCAGAAAGAAGAAGAAATCTGACCCGAACCAGTGACCTCCAGGACCCGATAAGGATAAAGCGGGTAAAGATGATGGATAGATGCTTTTGTTGAAAAGATTTACCAAACAAATCTTTTAAACAAAATCCATCCATACACATTTGAAACATGGATGAATGCAATATGATTTTGCAGTAGGGGTTGAACGAGTACATAATTTTAAAACTCGACATTAACATAAAAAATCTCGATTAGTGCTCGATTAGTCATGATGTCATAGATGCAAAATAAATAAATATATAAAAATGCATAAAAACTTCATTATTTACCACAAAAAAAAAAAGACCAACAAAACATTGGGAGCATTTATTATGCTCCTATCATTTATCATACTGCAGATAAGTCACAGGAAAAACAAAACTATTAGTTTAATTATAATTATTAACTATTAATATTAAAAGTGAAAGTACCGTGCGGCGCTGAAACCGAAACTTAAAAAACAAATGGGGCCACACGGCAGCACAGCCTGCAGTGCTGTGCAATTTAGGTTTACTTTTAGAGATGAATGTGTTTATAGGTTTTTTATAGGTCTAGAGAGATTAATATTTGTTGCGTTTTGTTTGTGAAACGAGAGAGGAAGCCGTTTCGGCCGTGTTGTATGTGACCTGCAATCCAACACCGCCCCCTCCTGTCACAATCTACGGTGGTGACAGAAGTGATTCAATGTGCAGCAAAGTTTCATAATAATAAAACACGACGCATTTTTACCTTTTTGACAAGACTGGACCAGCTCCATACACATCCGTGCGCACAAAGGAATCCATTTTGAAGCGTCTACTAAAAGCTAAAAGCTACCGCGCTCGTCACGTGATGTGACGTACTGACGTTACCGCGACGTGATGACGTCACTACGGGTACCCGATGTGGACAAAAAAGCCTTGATAGAAGTCAAAGCACTCGATCTGTCGATAACTCGGTTAATCTGTTAAAGCATTATTTTGCAGTCTATTTTATTTTGAGTTAAATGTTTATCCAATATGTTTGTATTTTGAATTATTTGTGATGAACTGGAGACATGTCCAGGGGGTCCCCTGCCTCTCGCACAATGATTGCTGGATATAGGCACCAGTAACCTCCGGGACCCGATTAAAGCTGCTGCATTCTATTCATATACCCATAATAATAATAATAATAATGTCACATTTGTCATCTGTGTATGTTTCCATACAGGACGAAATTAGTCTCTGCATTTAACCCAACCACCACCAGGTGGGGCAGTGGGCAGCTATTGAAAGCGCCCTGGGGGCAATTTGGGGGTGAGGTGTGCCGCCCATAGACACCACAAGGTGGTATGCCGTGACTGGGGTTCGCATCTGCTCACAATTCAGGCTGCTGTATTTATACTGTATTATTTGACATTAATGTTTGCTACAAGCATACATTATTGTTTTAAATAAATGTTTTATTTGTTTACATCATTGTTTAATCTTTTCATAATTTCAATTGAAAATTGTTTCAGAATCAAAAATCGTTTCAGAATTGAAAATCGATTCTGAATCGAAAATCGATCCTGGAATGAAAATCGTTTTAGAATTGAAAATCAATTTAATCGAATCCGGTGCATCAAAAATCCGAATCGAATCAATTCTCCAGACACTGAGAGATTTGCACCCCTACTGTACATATAAGGTAATTATGTACATATGTTCCGACTTACGTCAAAAATCGGTTTACGATACTGCGTAGGAATGGATATCTGTCTTAAAGAGGAACTAAACCCAGGTTGAGACGGTAACTCCTTCCCCTAAGCAGATCCAAAATCCCCCTCAAAATGGGCGTGTCGAGAGACAAGGAGGGGAGGAGGTAGAGTTGTGCTTTTGTTCACGCCTCCACCAGCAACAACCTAAAACAAATTAAACCTCTAGCCAACAACATACACCAAGCAACAACAAAGGATAAACATGTAGATGTATTTATCTATTCCACCCATTCCATCCAAAACCAAAGGCTTAAAAAAATGAAAAAATAAAAGAAAGAAAACCGCTTGTCAGGAGTGAAATGTAGCACTTCCATATAAGATATGGACTGCTGCAGGACCTTCTCATCTCTGCAGGGGATTGGCTCTGCTTGAACCACCTTTGTGACGTCAGAGTGTACAAGACACGTCAGAGTGAACGTCCTTGACCAATAAGAAAATTAAGGTGCAATTCCTCTGTTCGACCCATAGGTGTTAACATAAACACGTTTTTAGACCAGGGTTTAGTTCCTCTTTAAGTCGAGGACTACCTGTATTTGTATTTATACTTCTACTGTTGAATTGAATAATAGAGAGAACTCCATTTGTCATATTGATGTCATTGAACTGCTCTTCATTATAATATTCCCTGTCTTTTATTACAGGAAAAAAATTGTATCAATCACATCTTCAACCTTATATATTTTAGGTTCTGAGTTTTCAAATTTTGTCATATTTTAACGTATTTGTTCATTTGACTGTTTATTATGTCAATTTTTGTGTGCGAGTTGTTTCTTTTTTCTTTCTTTTTTTCTCCTTTTTTCCCCCTTTTATAGATGGCCTCCCTTCTCACCTCACAGCCATCCTCTTCACACACCATTATGATTTTTTTGATAGAAAGAAAGGAAAGACAGAAAGTGAGACTACAAAACAAATATCCACAAAAAGAGCACAAGGCAAACACACCCAACCACCATCTTCAATCCTGCAAAGTACATGACAGAACACAGCAACAAAACATATATGCATAAAAGACACATAACATTCATGACTTTGCAGTAGATTACTATAAATATATATACCCATACCTACAAATATATATATATATATATATATATATATATATACATATATATATACATATATATATACATATATATATATATATATATAATATATATATATATATATATATATATATATATATATATATATATACCAAGATGGCCGCGCTCAGACCAGTAGCAGCTTCATGGGCTTCCAGAACATCCCCAGTTTTTAGTAGTTTTAATAGTGTTTTTGTACCTGACTCTGCGCGTTTTTTGCGGGTGAATTATAGCCGAACTGAGCTGTTGAGAATTGGAGCGGATTTACCACAAGGCACAGCTGAAATCAGCAACGAACTCAAATCAGAACTCGGAAGATTGGATCTGCTTAGATCATCTTTCTGGAAGCAGATGCGCGGAGGAAAGAAGAGAAAGCGATGCTCTCGAGGGAAAAAGCGTGGCTGTCGAGCAGGAATCATGACGAGACTACGAGCAGACGCTAAAACCGGTAAACCCCCGATGCCGGCTTTATTTCTGTCTAACGTGCGTTCGCTCGACAACAAGATGGACCTGCTTCGTCTGAGAGTAACAACGTCGGAGGAGATGAGGAGATGTTCGGTGCTTTGTCTCACGGAAACATGGATCAATGAAGACACTCCTGACTCTGTTTACGAGTTGGATAATAAACTATTTTTCAGAACGGACCGGTGCATCGAGACTACGGGGAAAACGCGAGGTGGAGGTGTCTGCATTTACGTTAACAAAGACTGGTGCACGAACTGTGCCGTTATCAGCAGGATCTGCTCAGCTGCTGTGGAGCTTTTAACAATAAGATGTCGGCCACATTATCTTCCCCGCGACTATTCAGCGATAATAATAAGCAATGTTTACATACCCCCCGATGCTAATGCTAAAGTCGCCCAGGAAGAAATTCATGAGTTACTCACCTCGCTGCAGTGTAAATATCCTGAGGGGTTTTTCATTGTTTCCGGGGACTTCAATCACGTGGATTTACGTGCCATCCTTCCAACCTTCAATCAGCACGTTTTCACAGAAACACGAGGAAATAAGACATTAGACCAGGTCTACACGAATGTGAAGGGGGCGTACACGGCGAAGCCACGCCCACCGATCGGGGCTTCCGACCATCGCTCCCTGCTATTGGTCCCTAGACAGCTCCCCCCACTCCGACGTTCGATGCCAGAACAAAGAGTGATAACATCGTGGCGCCAAGATAGTTCCCCCATGCTAAGAGACTGCTTTGAAAACACAAACTGGTCTGTCTTCAAAGAGGCAGCTACGAATGGAAATTCAATTGACCTGGAGCTTTATGCTTCCTCTGTCCTGGGTTACATCAGTACATGTGCTGAAAATGTATCCATAAGAAAGTGTGTTAAATTTTACCCCAATCAAAAACCCTGGCTAAATAAAGATGTCCGCACCCTGCTGGCAGCCAGGGACACTGCATTCAAGTCTAAAGATACTGAGGAGTTGAGAAAGTGCAGGAGAGAACTGGATGATGGCATAAAGAAGGCCAAAGCCGCGTATGCACAGAGGATCGAGGGACAGTTCACCTCACATGATCCAAGGAGCATGTGGCAGGGCATCAAATGCTTAACAGACTACAAGGGCAAAAGCAAACAATGCCCCAGGGACCCATCCCTGCCTGATGCCCTCAATAAGTTTTATGCACGTTTTGATGATCCAAACAGACCAACTAGCACCAGACTCACCTCATCACCAGACGAGGAGCACCTCAAAGTGACCGCAGCAGAAGTGAGAGGCAGTCTCAGAAGGATCAACCCTCATAAAGCTACGGGTCCAGACAACATCCCAGGGAAAGTTCTGAAGGAATGTGCGGACCAGCTCTGTGAGGTGCTGGCTGACATCTTCACCACCTCACTTGCACTGGAGTCAGTTCCCACCTGCCTGAAGACCGCCACCATCATCCCAGTCCCAAAAAGCTCCACAGTGACTGGTCTGAATGACTACAGACCGGTGGCCCTCACCCCGATAGTCGCTAAATGTTTTGAGAAACTGGTCATGTCCCACATCAAGACAGCCGTCAACATCAACGAGGACCCTCATCAATATGCATATCGTGAGAACCGATCAACAGAGGACGCCATCTCCTCCGTGGTCCACACTGCTCTCACCCACCTGGATCAGAAGGACTCATACGTGCGTCTGCTCTTTGTGGACTTCACATCTGCCTTCAACACCATGATCCCCCAAACTCTGATAGACAAACTATCCACACTTGGACTAAGCCCCTCTATTTGTAACTGGGTCTTAGACTTCTTAACAGACAGACCACAGTCCGTGAAGATCCACAACTTCTCCTCCTCCACCATCACCCTCAGCACTGGCTCTCCTCAAGGATGTGTGCTGAGCCCTCTTCTGTTCACTCTGCTCACATATGATTGTACAGCCACACATCCAGGCTGTCATATTGTTAAGTTTGCAGATGATACAGCTGTGGTGGGATGCATCACAGATAATGATGAATCCAGCTACAGACAGGAGGTGGAACATCTGGAGAGCTGGTGCAAAGAGAACAACCTTCACATGAATGTGAAGAAGACGAAGGAGATGATTGTGGACTTCAGAAGGAACAAACACACCCACACCCCACTGTATATAGGTGGATCTGCGGTGGAGGTGGTCTCCAGCTACAAATACCTGGGTGTACACTTGAATGATAACCTCAGCTGGAGCAATAACACCACCAGCCTGATCAAGAAAGGTCATCAGAGACTCTACTTCCTCAGACGGCTGAGACGAGCCGGTCTGAGAAGCCCAGTCCTCACCTCGTTCTACAGGTGTGCAGTGGAGAGCGTCCTGTGCTCCAGCATCAACGTGTGGCATGGAGGCTGCACAGTTGCAGAGAGAAAAGCTCTGCAGAGAGTGGTGAAGGCTGCACAGAAGTCTGTGGGAGTCAGTCTCCCCACCATCACAGACATTTACACCTCCAGATGCAGAAAAAGAGCCACCTGCATCATGAAAGACCTCACTCACCCAGCACACTCACTCTTTGCACCACTCCCCTCGGGACGGAGGTTGAGGAGCATCAAATGTAGAACCACTAGACTGAGAAACAGCTTCTACCCTGAGGCTGTCAGACTCATGAATAAATAAATAATAAGAATAAACACTGCAAAATGTCACATCATACTGATACTGTACTGATCTGTTTCTTGTTGCTGCGTTCATCTGTGACCATCTGTTTCTTGTTGCTGCGTTCATCTGTGACCATCTGCTCATGTTCGTGCTGCTGTTTATAATGATGTTTTTCTACTACATTAGGGCTTAGTGTATTACTAGCTGATGTGATGTCTCTCTTAGTTAATCCTAGATGTTATTATTGTATTTCTCTTGCATTTGTTGTTGGATGTAACTGGGACCCTGTGTACATAATCTCGTTTTCAACACATGTACTACATGCGGTGCAAATGACAATAAATTCTCTCTGACTCTGACTCTCTGACTCTGATATATAGCTACAACTGTATGACCACTTATAACGTTGAGTTAGCTATTGATTGGAATCCCATGAATGATTGTGTACTATATCTGAAGAAAGAAAAAAAAGTTTGTTTTCCAATTTAACTCACACTTCAGTTTGTAACTGTTGACGTGGCTCACTTGTTGTCATTTGAGCTACTGACTTTGTACTTGTATTACAACAATTGCAACAGTATGAATAACTAAAGGATTAACCACTTCTTTCAAGTTTTATTTTTCCATTCTAAGGATAATAATCTCACATTATTAATGTAACCAATGGGAAAAAAAAAAAAAAGATTTATTCTGTATTACAGTCATTTGCAAGGGAATTATGTATCATAGTTAAAGGCTTAGATAAGGAATGCACAAGCAGAAATACATCTGTGAGAAATTCCCTGATGCATGCTCAATAATCCAGGTAGAAAAATCTATTGGAGAAGACACCTCAGACTGAGGA
This sequence comes from Garcialebias charrua, assembly GCA_038048925.1. NCBI lineage: Eukaryota > Metazoa > Chordata > Actinopteri > Cyprinodontiformes > Rivulidae > Garcialebias > Garcialebias charrua. The sequence continues at coordinate 22,673 of JBBPBX010053153.1, forward strand.
AGTCTTTCGGACGAAAGACGAAACGTTTCTACAATTTTTTGCTTTGTTTTGTTTTTTTGTTTTTTTGAATGTCCAGAGGACCAGACTTAGCTTTTTTAGATCTGTGAGAAATTGTTTCACCAAAAAGCCTAAATAAACTTCCCATTCTAAAACTGTATGTACCGTGTGACACTTAAGGCTGGGGCATAGCTGCGCGCTGGCGCGAGCGCGGCGCTCCGTTGTGTGAGCGCCGTGCGTGCGCCGCTGCAAAAGCCCTTTGAACGTTAGCGCGAACGCGCAAAGCTCTTTTTTTACGACCGCGCACGCTTGCGCGGTGTCTCACAATAAACTGCCCTGGTGGCGGACTGTTTTGTATGACACACAAATGAATTAAATTCCTCTTCTTCATCGCTGATCGGGCCTTTTCTTTTGTTTTTTTGCCAAAAGTCAAGTGATCGCTTGAAGCGGTCACCATTCACTTCCTCCTCCGATGAGGAGGAATGAATGAACTTGTCACGAGTGAACTAAACTCATGTCCAACGTGGATGCGCAGGTTCTAAACATTTCCTGGTGTGCTTGTCTGCTGTGTGGGTTGAAGGACCAGCGCTCCCTGTTTTAATTTTAATTTTTAGGACTTTTTTATTAACATATAAACACAGAACAAAGCTGCACAGCCCTCTGCCTTTTCTTCTCAGACCCGACATTCTTCTCAGACCCGACCTGTCAATCAAATCAGTAGGCTGTCAGCAAATGACCAATCAGCGACCTCAATTTGTCCCGTAGCTAAACGCTCCGCCCTGCTTCTGCTCAAATGACATCAAGTATTTGGAGCGAAAACGTTGGAGCCACACGCTGCTTCACGCTGAGCTCTGCTGTGAACCCCCCACGCACAGCACACGCGCGTGGCGCGGCGCTCGTTCCAGCGCGGAGCTTTGCCTCGCCCTTTAGAACCACACCTGGTTCACGTCATAATCTTGCTTTTATCTATTTAACCTCAAGGGGACTTTTACCTCAGTTGCATTTTGTTAGTGAGGTAAAATGTGAATCATGTGACTAAAATGACTTAATGATGACATAGCTGTATAAATCATCTTCATTCACTGCCAATGACAATGAATTCAGGGCATTGTCCAGCTGTTGCTTCAGGCAGTCTTTACGTGAGATTTGCACATACTTTTAATTGAAAGCTGACTTTGAAGATGTCAGGTTAGCTGGATTAGATTCTCCTCTCCTCACTGCTCTGTTTGTGATTCAATTTGAGATCTCCAGGGTATATGAATGTATTCTCTCTCT
>JBBPBX010053155.1:1873-23944 GCA_038048925.1 Garcialebias charrua
GTTATGTGGGCGCCATTTTGATTTCCATATTCATTCATGCAACCTTTATTTCTACATGTTAGTCTCATTGAGCCTCTAGAACAAGAGACCTGACTGTTGTTATATTCTTCACTGTTGTAGGGATATTATACTAGTCAGTTTGCTGATTAGTACAATATTCCAGATGAAAGATTTGAGCAGATTTTATCTGCACAAACTTATCAATATTCACGAGTTCACTCTTTTTCCGGATTAAATTGCTTAAATGTGACTAGACAAAATGTAATTTCACGAGAGACGTCAACTTATTTTGATCCACCAGAAGATTAACCTTTTATTGAGAAAATCATAAAAGTACATTAAACATTTGTATCGAGATTAGCTCTGATTTAATAACTACTATAGACAAGAATTCAAATTGAAACAAACAGACAAGTTAGGTTTAAACTTCCTGCTGGCACATTTACTTAAAAGTTTACTGGCTTTGGAAAAATAAGAATAAGGAGGAAGAAATGGAATGAAAGATAAGTTTAACAGAAGTTAATTGTTTTGAAATGCAACAGGGTGGCACTTTTCCCAAACGAGTCCAGCTGGACTTCCCGCACGCTCAGCATACAATCTACGACTCTTTACCTGGTGACGAGCACGTCTCTTGGAGATAAGAGTTGAGAAGTTTGTGGACACTTAACGGACTGTGTTGTCCAGTAGACATCCAGTTGAACTTCAGCGCGTGTATAACTGATTCAACGAACGTGAAGAGCACCTTTCCCGGCAGGAACCAGGCCAACGTCCTGACTGGGTTTCAAAATAAAACTTTCAGAAAACAAATTCTTTCAGAACAGGAATGAGTGAGTTACAGCTGAGCTGTGCTGTAACCCTGGCTGACACGTCGGTCTAATTGACATTTAACCAAAACGTTCATACCAGTTTGCAGAGAAGAACCAAGTTGTTCAGTTTAGTTCTCCCTTTTCACACTGAAGCCAAAACGGGAAGTAAGAGTTTTATATGGAGGGCGGGGTCAGCCCACTTCCTGAATGGTTATTGGCTGTTTTAACAAAATAAGATTCAAGATTCAAGAGCTTTTATTAACATTGCACCAGTTTTCACCAATACAGCATGATTATGTATGCAGTCATCCTGAAGATGGAGTGAGTGTGTAAAGCTGCAGCTTATTCAGAACGCATTACATGTTCTTCAGCGCGGCCTCTCTCATCCGTTTCGGGATGAAGGTCAAAGGTGTGAAAAAAGGAAAGTACCATGAGGGTCACAGCGTTGGTATTAAAAAAAAAAGTATCACATTTTGTCTGCCAAGACACCGCATGACACAGTAAAAACTATACCAATAAGCACATTTAAGACAGTTACATGTTGCATGTTGAGACTGAGGCAGGGAGGATTCTGTCCATGAGACATTCCAGATAGCGACAGTCTGACCAGCCGGCCTCCGATAACGCTCATAGAAAAGTTCTCCGGGGGGGGGCACATCTCAGGAGAAATTAGATATCCAGCCTTTTTCAAGGCTGTTTCCAAGGGAGTCAGATAAGAATTGACAAATATTTTCACTTCAGGCTCACATTGTAATTTCTGTAGCCTTCAGTCTGTAAGGGCGACTCTGTTCCAAGTGATCCAATTCGGGACTTTTTCCACTGATCCAAGCTCTGACCTCAGATGTTGACCACAGCGTCCAGAGTCCCAATCCGAGGGTGATCTGTTCACCCTCTGGATAAGCTCGCAAACAGCTGATTTCTCGAGGTCACCGCGCAGACCAGACGTCGGGTGCTCCAGGCATTAAGTCCTGCTGAAGTCTCCCTCTTTTGCGATAGGCCAGTGCTCCACAAACGCCAAAAAGCAAAGCGCTGCCATCATAATCCAATATAATCCAGATTCTTCACCTCCACAGAGCACAGCACAGAGAGCGAGACGCACACCATCCACACCCACAGGAATCCATGGCGTATCCTCTTCGTCACTCTGTGAGGGTGGACAGGCTCCCCTTGTGCCTTTCTTCTGTAGAAATCTTGTTCGTAGAATCGAATGCCCAAACCTCCAATCCATCTTAATTTGCGTTCGAGGTGCTTTGCTGAGGAGCTGCAGGCAGCAGCAGGGGGGGGGGGGGAGGACGGGAGAGGAAAGGACTAGCGACTGCCTCCGTCGAGAGCCAAGGTTGAAACTAAATGGAGTTACTTAGCAGTTCCCAGAGTTGAAAAACTCTGAAGGACACTAACGTATTGTGTTTAGACGAGTGGCCAGATGGAGCTGTTAGTAAAAAGAATATTATGGCTAATTCACAGACAAAGCAGAGAAGTTGCAGTTAAAAGTTTACCCTGAACTGTGCCATAATTTTCAAGCATCCTCGTACTGCAGAATAACCCAGCATGAGAGTAACACTCATGTTAATAACAGATCATCATTAAATGACAAAAATATACTGTTGATCAATTCTGAATTAACACAAATTAAAAGGAAGTCTTTTCTGATTGATTTGTGTCTCTTAATTCAAAATAAATGTAACAAAATAGTGTCCACTTGTCTCCTTGAGAGCTCAAGAAAAGTGTAACACTCAGAGTTTCAGAGAGATGTGAAAAGGTTTAAATCCAGTAACGGACATGAGGGGCTGTATCACTACACTGTTCTCTTCTGACCACGAACGATTCATTCAATGAATGAATCTTTTGAGGGAACAAACTGAACCGAATCTCTTTATTGATTCATTCCAGTTCAGTTGAGCTCAGCACAAGCGTGCGGGTCAGGAGTTCCAGCACCTCATACTAGTGTCAGCATGGGGCTGAAACGCTCATGGTTGAGGCTCATTTAGCAGCCGCAGGACTGAGGGATGGAGCTGTGAAGCAAGATTTCCACTTCCTCTCTGAGCTGGAAGTCTGAAGCTGAAGTTTTCAGTAAAGGAGGACCTCTTTGAGGTTTGGATAAATGTCAGTAAACATGTTGTTTCAATGTGGCAACATGTTTTCTTGTTCTAATCTGTTAATTGGCTACAACCAGCTGTACTTTATGAATGAACTACAGCAGAAGCTTTTATGGTCCCATGTGCTTTATTTTTTGAATTGGTATATTTTGAGTATTTTGAGTGTAAAAAGTAAGCATCAAACGATGACTGGAACGTTCCTTTTTATATCAATGTGCTAAAGCAGAAAGTCTGCATTAGAGAGTAACACCAGAACTACAGTTATATTGCGTGTACATATTTTATTAGCTATTGCATTTGTCAAGCTATGTTGATTTAGCGCCTCTAGCGGACAACATAGGAACTGCAGATTTTTAAGAAAATAGCGTTTATTCTTTTTTTAAATAATTCAGATTTATCAGCGGGCCGACTAAAACCCCTTGGTGGGCCGGATCTGGCCCGCGGGCCGGATGTTTGACACCCCTGGTGTAGAGTATATATATTATATACAAAAGAGAAACATAGAAATTATTTACTCCATATCTAAAAATTTCTGTGTTAAGGTACTGTCTCAGGTCGTAGAATCTTCAATCACCAGCAGACTCCCAGGACATGGATGGAAACTCGACTTGGTCCAGAAGTTTTGTGCAGTCGTACACAGCAACAAACCAGTTAAAATAAAATCTTCTATAAGTAAATCTGCTGTTCATTTACATTTGTTCTTTTTGTTGTTATTTCAATAATTAAAATACACTGTTCAATGTCTAATAATGTGAAGTAGTTTCATTGTGATGTCACCCATACTACTCATTGTAATACACATAAATAAAAACTAAAGGTCTTGATTGTTCTTAGGCCAGTGTTTTTATTCACATGTGCAAAGCATAAAAACATTCATTTTGCTTATAAGTTTTCATCACCCAGGAGACTGACAAAGTTCAGAATAAAAGCTATAATTATACATTTAAAACAGTTGAAACTGAATACTGTACAATATGACAACTGTGGGTGGTGTTGTCTTAATGAAAATGAATTGGCACAGAATAAAGATCAAAACCAATTCAACAAGCAATGATGGACACCAGCAAACTGGAACAGATTTCTCTTCATGTGGAACTGTCCGATTTCAGCCAACTCCACAGGAATCCAAGGTGTAGATCTGAGACTGGACCCATGTACGATCTTATCTCTGGATGGATCTCGTCCCTTCACTCTTCTGTAAAGTAGAAAAAGAAAACTTGTCTTGTCATAGACAGTGTGTACAGTACAGATCACATCATTATTTTAAATGTGCTTTAATAACTCTGGTTCAATGACGGGTCAGGTTTTGAGGCCTAGTCATTGTTGACACGGTCTGTCTTTGAAAAAAGATGTGTAAACTGTCTCAATCATATCTAACCAGCTACGTAAAAAACAGTTTAACTAAAATAACACAGCCAAAAAAAAAAGTCCAGGCTCAACAAAGACCAGCACTTTGTTGTGAGTGTTACCGTCTGGAAGTTAACTGGAAGTTAGCATGTAAAGTAGCTACATGCTAAGCTAACCACAGCAGTACAGACGCTAAATCATGGGGGGGAAAAACAGCTACTAAACAGACGGTTATACTCCGATATTGTTCTGACATGGTTTCACAAAATGATTTATATAGAATATTTTGTTTACCGAACTAAAGTTGATCGGAGCGCGACGTCTTCGACAGCAGGAACGAGCTGCTGTCAGCTCCTTCGATGGAGATAAATCCTTCACGTTTACAACAGCGCGTTGCTCAAACGTATACCTGGCTGTAACACCCTCTAACCCAGCAAGAAACAACCCAAAAAATTTAAAAAACGAGAGGAATTAAACTGGTGTCCCGGCTTGTTTTTCACAGCAAAACACACCGGTAAGACTTCAGCCGGAAGTACACTACCGGGAGGGGGCGGGACCGGACTGTCATGGCGGCCTACATGAGCTTTTCGCGAAAGAGGTGGATAAGTGAGGAATCCAAGTGATCAGTCAGTGCTTAAAAAACATGAAAAAAGAGGTGTCAACATTTGGGCCATGTATGCTGACAAGGAGAAATGAAACTAAAATGGCAATTAAGTGATTTTATCCTTTATACTTGTGAGATTGTTACAATGAAAACTAGAAGAACTTGGAGGGCGCATACCACCGTCAAGACCCTATGCAGAAGTGGGCAACCTAAGGCCCGAGGGTCAAAAATGGTCCTGGTGCAATCTCCATCAAGCCCCCTATCCTTATACTTTTTAAATAAAGGTAGATTTTTTTTAAGCAGNNNATATATATATATATATATATATATATATATATATATATATATATATATATACAGGTAGTCCCCGACTTACGAGCGAGTTCCGTTACTACGACTATCTCGTAAGACGAAAATCTCGTATGTCGGGGACTACCTTTATTTACCGCACGAGCCGCCACTGATACACGTACATGTACGGTAATGAACAGTTACCAAGTTAACAAGCACTTCGCCTATCCTAATTATCCTAATTATAAAAAAACACATACATAAAAAATAAAAAATAAATTTTCTTACTTTGAGCTGCAGCTTGTCCGTCTGTTTGCATGTTAGCTCTTGCACGTCCGAGCTCCGCAGCTTCGTGCAGGTCCACGCAGTCCAAGCTGTTTACAAGAAGGACTGTTAGTATGTTCACTCCATACATTTGGAGCCAGAAAAAGATTTAAAAATGAATAACTTACTGAAATCCGTTTCTCTGCAGTGTCCGTCCACCCAAAACCATCTGCGCGCGTTAGCTGCCATTAGCTGCACCTGTTAGCATTAGCCCATCTAAAAAGGCAGTCGGCGCAGTTTCTCCGCATTTGAGCATGTTTGCTTCTCTGTTAGCTCAGTGTCCCCGAAATCTTAGGCTGCCAAGCGGACATCGAGGCGAGCTCCCGGACGCAGGTGGCCTCTCTGCGGCCTGTCGGCTTGGTGTCCCCGTGTTAGCATTAGCTGCGTGTTAGCCCAGCACATGAGCTGCTGTTGTCGTCCGGCGCGGCGTGGTGGGTGGGAGGGAGCGATCCGGCTGCTGCTCCGGGCCTGAGACGTCCACAGAGTTCACCGAGCGTTTCCAGTTAATTTTTACGTATGAGGCAACCCTGATAAGACACACAGTCCTCCAAAGCCAGCTGGCAGGAGCCGAGACTGTAACTAAACGTAAAATGGAGGACACCGGTGGCATTTCCGGAAACGGACGGAAGCTGCGCAATTATGATTAAAAATTATAATTTTTATTATAATTAATATTTATAAAGCCTTTAAAAGAACCACAGCTGCAACAGAGTGCTGTACACATGAATTTAAGAACATTTAAACAAACAAAAAATATATATATTTTTTTTTATTTCATGTTTTTATTAAATATGATAACCTCGTAAAGTCAGAACCTCAAAGTCGATGTGCTCGTGAGTCGGGGACTCCCTGTATATATACAGGGAGTCCCCGACTTACGGCACCCCAGACCTACGGCAACTTGGACTTACAAATGCACTGTAAAAAATAAATGATTTTATTTTTTTTATAAATAAATACATGAATACATGTACAGTGCTGTACAGTCGCCAATCACTCTTAGCCTATCCTAACACAGTTTTTAAAGATGAAGGAGTGAGTTGAATTGTCTCCCTTTCACATAAAGGGAGCTAGCTCCCTTTATGTGAATGGAGCCTGCTGGGGAGGAGGGAGACAATTCAACTCACTCCTTAACTGTGTTAGGATAGGCTAAGTGCTTGGTGACTGTACAGTACTGTACATTTATCTATTTATTTAAAAAAAAATATATATATATTTTTTTTTTATAAATAGATAACTGTACAGTANATAAGTGGGTTTGTCCACAGTTTCCATGGTGGCCCCACGTGGGTTTGCCCAGATAGCCTATAATGGGCACTGTCTGGGCTTTCAGTGGTTCCCAGATGGTTAATTTACATGAGGCTCATTACAGACCCATGTGTGTTCTTACCAGCACAATTTATGTGTCGGATTTTCCGATCCAACCTGCTGAGAGCACATATATTGCACCATACTCTGTGACTTCTGTCTTAACATTGTGTGAGTTACACTCAAAGAACACTCTGAGCCTCACAACAGATAATACCCAATCTTTAACAAGAGGCAGTTCTATAACACAGATGTCCTTCTGACTCATGGTGCAGCCCGGAACACTAAAATACTGCTAAACATTATGGGAAATCAACATAGTCCACTCCCCGTTTTTGATTGTGGCACTATGAGTTGTAATTCTTGTTGGCTTTGATCAACGGATACAGATTTAAACTATAATTGAACACTAATATACCGCTAAGCATGATGGGAAATCAACACGGTTCACTTCCTGTTTTTTAGTTTAGTTTTTGATTGTGGCACTATGAGTTGTAATTCTTGTTGGTTTTGATCAACAGATACAGATTTAAAATATACATTGAATTTATAAATGTAAATTCAATGTACAGTTTAAATCTGTATCTGTTGATCCCACATTTATACCACTTGGGATAAATACAGTTAGCCCACATGGGCTTCCCATGCTGGGCACATTATACTAAAATCACATGGGTCCTATATACTGATGCACATGTCTGTCCCATTCCCAGTTAGCCCACATAAAAAAATGAGCTGGGGCCTATATATATATGCCCAGGTTGAAGCCATGTAAGATCATCCCACATTTAGCCCACTTGGGGTAAATACAGTTAGCCCACATGGGCTTCCCATGCCGGGCCCATTATACCAAAACCACATGGGTCCCATATAATGATGTCCATTTCTGTCCCATTCCAAGTTAGCCCACATAAAAATGAACTGGGGCCTGTATATCCATGCCAAGGCTGAACCCATGTAAGGTTATACGACACTTATCCCACTTGGGGTCAATATAGTTAGCACACATGGGCTTCCCATACTGTGACCATTATACTAAAACCACATGGGTCCCATATAATGATGACCATTTCTGTCCCATTCCCAGTTAGCCCACATAAAAATGTACTGGGCCCTATATATCCATGCCCAGGTTGAACCCATGTAAGGTGATCCCACATTTATACCACTTGGGATGAATACAGTTAGCCCACATGGGCTTCCCATGCTGAGCACATTATACTAAAATCACATGGGTCCCATATACTGATGCATATATCTGTCCCATTCCCAGTTAGCCCAAATAAAATTAAACTGGGGCCTATATATCTATGCCCAGGTTCAACCCATGTAAGGTCGGCCCACTCTTATACCACTTGGGGTAAATACAGTTAGCCCACATGGGCTTCCCATGCTGGGCCCATTATACCGAAACCACATGGGTCCCATATAATATTGCCCATTTCTGTCCCATTCCCAGTTAGCCCACATAAAAATGTAGTGGGCCCTATATATCCATGCCCAGGTTGAACCCATGTAAGGTGATCTCACATTTATACCACTTGGGATAAATACAGTTAGCCCACATGGGCTTCCAATGCTGGGCCCATTATACCAAAACCACATGGGTCCCATATAATGATGCCCATTTCTGTCCCATTCCCAGTTAGCCCACATAAAAATGTATTGGGCCCTATATAACCATGCCCAGGTTGAACCCATGTAAGGTGATCCCACATTTATACCACTTGGGATAAATACAGTTAGCCCACATGGGCTTCCCATGCTGGGCCCATTATACCAAAACCACATGGGTCCCTTATAATATTGCCCATTTCTGTCCCAATCCCAGTTAGCCCACATAAAAATGTAGTGGGCCCTATATATCCATGCCCAGGTTGAACCCATGTAAGGTGAGCCCACATTGATACCACTTGGGATAAATACAGTTAGCCCACATGGGCTTCCCATGCTGGGCCCATTATACTAAAACCACATGGGTCCCATATAATAATGCCCATTTATGTCCCATTCCCAGTTAGCCCACATAAAAATGTAATGGGCCCTATATATCCATGCCCAGGTTGAACCCATGTAAGGTGAGCCCACATTGATACCACTTGGGATAAATACAGTCTGCCCACATGGGCTTCCCATGCTGGGCCCATTATACTAAAACCACATGGGTCCCATATAAAATTGCCCATTTCTGTCCCATTGCCAGTTAGCCCACATTAATCCTGTATAGGACCCATATATTTAGCCCAACAGGGCTCACAAAATGGGTTCCTTTATGGGATAACCATATGGGTCTCATGCAGTTAGCCCAGATAAATCCCATGCCCACTCATTACCCAACTAGCCCACAATAACCCCATGTGGGGCCCAACTATGCATGTTGGCTGGGTACCAGCAGTGTTGGGAATGTTACTTCAAAAAAGTAATTAATTATACCAGAAAGTTCATTAAAGTAATTAATTATAGTTACTAGTTACTTCGCCCAAAAAGTAACTGAGTTAGTAACTGAATTACTCACCTATAAAAGTAATTAGTTACCAGGGAAAGTAACTATTGTTTGTTTGGTTGGTTTAAGTTTAGATATATCTACGAATTTTAAGTAGAAATAATTACAGCACCTCAACAGAACATGACTGGTTGACATACTATACTTCAAGTTTTTTCTTCATTGCAAAATACAGGTTAACAAAATAATATAACAATTGTGTTTTCAGCTCTATGTACACCCTGTACTGTTCAAGTGTTTTCTTAGAAATAAAAGTAAACAGTTAAAATAAGTGCTTTGTAGTGTAAAATAAAATCAAACCCTCACACAACTGGTTCTTCAAGAATTTTCTTAAAAACAAAAGAACCATTTTCACAATATGAAGTACTTTTAAAACAGTACTGAAAAGCTGAATTACCTGAGCAGTTGATGCTTCATCAGATCAGATTACGACGGACGTAGACGCTCCGGGACATAATGTACACTTCACATGCACGTTCTTGCCTTTTACCTCAAGGAGAGTAAAGTAATTTCTGTATTTCCACTTTGAAAACGCCAACTTTCCCTCCAGACTCGCCATTGCTGCCAGACTTCTGTTTCAGCAGCGTGTGTGAGCTGAACAACAAAACCGATTGGCTGACCTCTACCTGACACTCTACCTTAGCCAATCAGCATCATCCTTATTGTTTCGCCCCTCCCTCCCCTCTGCTCCCACGTCTATGCTCCTACCCTCCTTCCCCTCTGCTCCATCCCCCTCCACCCTCCCTCACCAAGGGGAAAAAACGTAAACAAACAGCACGAGAGCCTGCGCGCGGAAGACTGAAAGTAACGTACCCCCATTTAGTGTTTGTAACGGTAACGGCGTTGTAACGATAGACATAGTAACTACTTAGATTACCCGTTAATGAAAAAAAGAACTCCGTTTGTAACGCCGTTTATTTGTAACTCCGTTATTCCCATCACTGACTACCAGTGATGGGAATAACGGAGTTACAAATAAACGGCGTTACAGAGTTATTTTTTTCTATCAGTTATACTGTTGCCATTGATGGTAAATTCTCAGATTAGGTTCCGAAGTGAATTACTGTTAGTTTGAACATTGCCAATTAGTTGAGTATAAGATGAGGTTTTTGCTTTACACAGTTCATACTTTGTTCCTTAAGCTTCTATAATTCAAAAAGTCAGTATTACATTTTGAACATAGTGATGTTTTAAGAGCCATGGGTTTTCTCCGGGTACTCCGGTTTCCTTCAACAGACCAAAAACATGTATGTTAGACTGAATGGTAACTCTATTGTCCCTATAGGTTTAGAGAGTGAATGGTTGTTTGTCTCCTCTGTCTCTGTGTCCCTGTGATGGACTGGAGACATGTCCAGGGTGCACCCCGCCCCTCGCACAGTGATTGCTGGACATCGGCACCAGCGACCCCCGTGACCCAAAATGGAAGAAGCGGGTAAAGGATAATGGATGGATGGACATTTTATTCTTTCATCATTAGGTTTACCAAAACACTGCAGTCGTTTTCTAGCAGTCATGTGACATGTATATAAATAAAGGTTGAATGGAAAAAATGGTCACGGATGTTTTTCACTTGTCTAATGTTATAGAACCATGCGAGTTGTTTTGTCTGAATCCAGGCGACGAAACATCTTGTATGCGTTTCCAATTGCTGCTCCTCTTGCAAGACTAAACCTGGGTTGTAAAGATCTAGTTTTCCTTGCGTGGCTTTATTTAATGAGTTGATGAAATGATAATTAAATTATCCAACAACCATGAAAACGTCCTGCCATGACATTGCTCAGGAAGGAGGCAGGTCCTGTGTTCGTGAGATGAACGTAAGCCAGATGTGTGAACCACCCCAAAATAAAAGCATTGTTTAGGCCTATTTGTTGGTTTAAGGTCGTAAGAGACGAATCTTGTACCAACATGGGTTGAACTATCTGGTCTCACAATAAAAGCTGATGTTGAACCATCAGGCCAGTTTTAAAAGACGGCAGTACAAACTGTGCAGGTGAATCCCCTGCACGTAAATTTAGCCCTCAGCTGAACCAAGCACCCGGCTGGAAGATCTCAGAGCTCTGTCAAGGTTATAAGTCAAGACGTAAATAATTGAGTTTAAAACTTTAAACATTACATTTTAAAACCAATCCAAAAACAAACATGAAACCAGCATAAATCTGTTACAGCTGAGGTGATGTGGTCTCACCTGCTTGTACCAGTAAAACATGCAGGAGGAAGACCCTCGCTCTATCGCAGTTCGTTTATCGAGTACTCGCTCTATTGCGGTTTTTCAAAATAAGATTGGACATGACACACAATTGTCTGATTGATGGATGAGCCGCACTATCGGCATGGGATTTTTACTAAAATAAACTTACTACTTGTACTATTCCTACTTTGCGGGTTTTCATTGTGGGGGTTCGGATCCCCCGTGATAAATGAGGGATACTCCAAAAGCAACATCTTTTTTTTTTTACAAAGGCACACAGGAACAACGATCTTTATGTCCCATTGTCTGGAGAAACCAAAAGTGAATTGATTGACCATAAAGACCATTTGGAGGAAAATGGGGGGAAGCTGAAAGCCTGAAAACACCATCCTAACAGTGGTACGGGGGTGGCAGCATCATGTTGAGGGGTTGAAGCAACAGCTCAAGAAATCAACCAAGAGGTTAAAGCTTGGGCATAAAATGGTCTTCCAGATGGACGATGGCGAGGACAACAGTAATGTTTTGGTGTCCATCAAAGCCCTGATCTCAGTCCCAAAGAGTTTCTAGGCAGTGCTGAGAAGACAGTCTACAAACTGGACTTCATTACACCAGTTCTGTCAGGAAACACAAGAAAACTCTAGCAAACTATTGTGAGACACTTGTGCAAGGACACCCAACATGTTTGACACAGTTAAGTTTATCCAGCACTAAGGAAATAATAATATAATATAGGAAAATACATATAAAGCATTATCTGAGCATTCAATAAAATAAATAATTTGGAAATCCTCAAATCACAGCGAGACAATATTCAGCTTAAAACGGCAAAACCCCTATGAAAAGTGAAATAAATGGACTAAGTTTTCCCTCGCCCGGACGCGGGTCACCGGGGCCCCACTCTGGAGCCAGGCCCGGAGGTGGGGCACGCTGGCGAGCGCCTGGTGGCCGGGCTTTTACCCATGGAGCCCGGCCGGGCACAGCCCGAAGAGGAGACGTGGGTCCCCCTTCCCATGGGCTCACCACCTGTGGGAGGGGCCAAAGGGGTCGGGTGCAATGTGAGATGGGTGGTGGCCGAGGGCGGGGACCCTGGCGGTCTGATCCTCGGCTACAGAAGCTGGCCATTGGGACATGGAATGTCACCTCTCTGGTGGGGAAGGAGCCTGAGCTAGTGTGTGAGGTTGAGAGGTTCCGACTAGAAATAGTCGGACTCACCTCAACGCATGGCTCTGGCTCTGGAACCAGTTTCCTTGAGAGGGGTTGGACACTCTTCCACTCTGGAGTTGCCCCTGGTGAGAGGCGCCGAGCAGGAGTGGGCATACTGGTTGCCCCCCATCTTGGTGCCTGTACGTTGGGGTTCACCCCGGTGAACGAGAGGGTAGCCTCCCTTCGCCTACGTGTGGGGGGACGGGCTCTGACTGTTGTTTGTGCCTATGCACCAAACGGCAGCTCAGACTACCCACCCTTTTTGGAGTCCTTGGAGGGGGTATTGGAGAGTGCGCCTCCTGGGGACTCCCTTGTTCTACTGGGGGACTTCAACGCTCACGTGGGCAATGACAGTGAGACCTGGAGGGGTGTGGTTGGGAGGAACGGCCCCCCTGATCTGAACCAGAGTGGTGTTCTGTTATTGGACTTCTGTGCTCGTCATGGATTGTCCATAACGAACACCATGTTTAAGCATAAGGGTGTCCATATGTGCTCTTGGCACCAGGACACCCTAGGTCGCAGTTCGATGATCGACTTTGTTGTCGTCTCATCTGATCTGCGGCCGCATGTCTTGGACACTCGGGTGAAGAGAGGGGCGGAGCTGTCAACTGACCACTACCTGGTGGTGAGTTGGCTCCGATGGTGGGGGAGGATGCCGGTCAGACCTGGCAGACCCAAACGTATTGTGAGGGTCTGCTGGGAACGTCTGGCAGAGTCTCCCGTAAGACGGAGCTTTAACTCCCACCTCCGGGAGAGCTTTGAACACGTTCCGAGGGAGGCGGGGGACATGGAGTCCGAGTGGGCCGTGTTCCGCGCCTCTATTGTCGAGGCAGCTTATCGGAGCTGTGGCCGCAAGGTTGTTGGTGCCTGTCGTGGTGGCAACCCTCGAACCCGGTGGTGGACACCGGCAGTGAGGGATGCTGTCAGGCTGAAGAAGGAGTCCTATTGGGCCTTTTTGGCTTGTGGGACCCCGGAAGCAGCTGATAGGTACCGGCAGTCCAAGCGGCATGCGGCTCGGGTGGTTGCTGAGGCAAAAACTCGGGCGTGGGAGGAGTTCGGAGAGGCCATGGAGAATGACTTCCGTACGGCTTCGAGGCGATTCTGGTCCACCATCCGGCGTCTCAGGGGGGGAAAGAGGTACGCGACCAACACCATTTATGGTGGGGGTGGCGTGCTACTGACCTCAACTCGGGATGTTGTGAGTCGGTGGGCGGAATACTTCGAAGACCTCCTCAATCCTACTGGCACGTCTTCCACTGAGGAAGCGGAGCCTGGGGACTTTGGGTCGGGTTCTCCGATCTCTGGTGCTGAGGTCGCCGAGGTGGTTAAAAAGCTCCGCGGTGGCAAGGCTCCGGGGGTGGATGAGATTCGCCCGGAGTTCCTTAGGGCTCTGGATGTTGTAGGGTTGTGTTGGCTTACGCGACTCTGCAATATCGCGTGGACATCGGGGGCAGTTCCCTTGGATTGGCAGACTGGGGTGGTGGTTCCCCTATTCAAAAAGGGGGACCGTAGGGTGTGTTCCAACTATAGGGGGATCACACTCTTAAGCCTCCCTGGTAAGGTCTATTCAGGGGTTCTGGAGAGGAGGGTCCGTCGGATAGTCGAACCTCGGATTCAGGAGGAGCAGTGTGGTTTTCGTCCTGGTCGTGGAACACTGGACCAGCTCTACACCCTCAACAGGGTCCTGGAGGGTGCGTGGGAGTTTGCCCAACCAGTTTACATGTGCTTTGTGGACTTGGAGAAGGCATTCGACCGCGTCCCTCGGGGGGTTCTGTGGGGGGTACTCCGGGAGTATGGGGTACCAGGCCCTTTGATAAGGGCTGTTAGGTCCCTGTACGACCGGTGTCAGAGCTTGGTCCGCATTGCCGGCAGTAAGTCAGGCTCGTTTCCGGTGAGAGTTGGACTCCGCCAAGGTTGCCCTTTGTCACCGATTCTGTTCATAACTTTTATGGACAGAATTTCTAGGCGCAGCCAAGGTGTTGAGAGGATCCGTTTTGGTGACCTTAGAATCGCTTCTCTGTTTTTTGCAGATGATGTGGTCCTACTGGCTTCATCAGTTCGTGATTTACAACTTTCACTGGAGCGGTTTGCAGCCGAGTGTGATGCGGCCGGGATGAGGATCAGTTCCTCCAAATCCGAGGCCATGGTCTTGAGCCGGAAAAGGGTAGCATGCCAGGGCCGGATTAACAACCCCAGGGGCCCCTGGGCACCGAAGCTCACAGGGCCCCCTCCCGTAACCTAACACCCATTTTACTATATATATATATATATATATATTGTATTGACTACTACTATATACTACTGTATTGACTGTATTGTATATATAATACTACTGTATTGACATCATTCAGCAGCAAATCCCATCCATCCATCCATCCTTCATCAGCAAATGATGTCAAACATGAACACTTCTGAAAGAGCAGCAGCTACTGCATTGACATCAATCAGCAGCAAACCAGTAGCAAATCACATCCATCAGAAACATGTTGCAACCATAGTGACACCAGTGCCTTGGTGTGCAGTCCATGCCCACGTGCATGAAAAACAAGTCCATGAGCTCTAAGAAAGCTCGAAGCAGCAGAAAAAGAAAAAGAATTCCCTTACTTTGATTGAAGTGTAGGTAGACAGTCTGTATGATGTTTTTCTCAAGTTCAAACCTGGATCACATGGAACTCAACCATGAATGATGGGGAGCATTTGAGGCCAGGTGTGAGTTCAGGTGTTCTGTTGGGGAGGTCAGCTGCATCCACTTCTCTGCTGTTCCCTGGGACTGCCACCTTTCTTTCTCCTGAGGTGAGACCACCTCACCTCAGGCTGTTTGCAGTCACACATTCCTCATACAGCTCATCCATACATGTTTAGCCTGCCAAAAGGTGTTAAAAAATTCATTAGTGACACATAGCCTAGGTTATGTAGTGATAAATAAATGGAAAAACGTGTATTGTTTATATTTATAAATTTAGCATTGTAGTATGTAAACTACATTTTGAAATGTATTTATTAATTACCTATATGAACTGTGATTTTTTTAAAGATGGACAAGGTTGTATGTTTGCATAGTGTAAAGTAAATGTATTTATTTTTATTTTATTTATTAAAATTCATTCATTTCACTAAAACAAAGTCAACAACTCAATAAAAAATAAAAAACATACATTCAAAATAAAATGAAAGGCAGCAGATGAAGAATAATCTTATAATCTCTGCCCCTTTTTTACCCAAATAAACTCACAACAATGATTTATCAAAGAACAAAATTAATTGCATCACCAAATGTAAGATTACATCATCTTAAACAACTCAAATAAATTCTTATGTTATTTTTCATATTCCTTCAAAAAAAAATCACTTTTAGCAATCTCTTAAATTCACAATTATGTACTTATTTGTACGTGTCAGTTGTACACTTTTGTTTATAACTATCAATAATTAAACATGGTTCACAACTACACTGGAAATTATTGAATTTTTACCTGCCAACCAGGTGAAGACTTTCAGTGATCTTCTCCACTTCTTCTTCAAGGGTTCTCCTGGTTTTGTTACATTTATTATCCGTCCGTCCATCCATTATCTTTACCTGCTTTCTCCTGTGCCCATGTCCAGCACGAAGTTTCTGCCCTGGTGCATGGTTCTGGTGGTCCAGAGCGCCGGAGCTCCGGCGCGCGCCGGGGGCCGTTCTGGATCGTGTACCCAGGCAGGGAGCCTCTTGGTGGGGCTTCAAAGCAGCATGGCCGGCCTGGTTCTCAGTTGAGCTCCGGCGCGCGCCGGGGGCCGTTCTGGATCGTGTACCCAGGCAGGGAGCCTCTTGGTGGGGCTTCCAAGCAGCATGGCCGGCCTCGGCCTGGTTCTCAGTTGAGCTCCGGCGCGCGCCGGGGGACCTTCGGACGGATTTATCTCGGAAACAATGCTTCGTCTGGCGGCCTCGTAGCTGCCGTGTCTTCCGTGAACTGCCAAGACTGGACCAATGAGATGAGCCGGATTCTGTAGTTTCAATCACGTGTGTAAAAGGGCTGTCAGCTCATTGGTCACAGAGCTTCTTCTTCTTCTATTGTTTATTGGCGGTTGGCGAACTTATTTTAAGCACATTACCGCCACCAACCGGACTGAGTGTGTGCATTGCCGTCTGCTCCCAATCATACACGTCATGTCAACAAACTAAAAGACACTTATGAGTTGTTTTTGAAAAACAACTTTTTATTTTATTTGGGTTGGATAATAAGGAAAATTGAGGACAAAGCCTTGTTTTATCTACGTCTAGCGACAATAAAAAAATAAAATAAAAAATAAAAAATTTCTGCCAGGCTGAACTGCTCACTCCTGGCCAGCAGAGGGCCCCCTTGAGCTGTCGGGCCCCTGGGCACCCGCCCGGTGTGCCCGTATTATAGATCCGGCCCTCTCCGGGTCGGGGAGGAGGTCCTGCCCCAAGTGGAGGAGTTTAAGTATCTCGGGATCTTGTTCACGAATGAGGGAAAACTGGAGCGTGAGATCGATAGGCGGATAGGTGCAGCGTCCGCAGTGAAGCGGGCGCTGTACCGGTCTGTCGTGGTGAAGAGAGAGCTGAGTCAAAAGGCAAAGCTCTCAATTTACCGATCGATCTACGTTCCCACCCTCATCTATGGTCATGAGCTTTGGGTTATGACCGAAAGAACAAGATCTCGGATACAAGCGGCTGAAATGAGTTTTCTCCGCAGGGTGGCTGGACTCTCCCTTAGAGATAGGGTGAGAAGCTCAGTCATCCGGGAGGGACTCGGAGTAGAGCCGCTGCTTCTCCACATCGAGAGGAGCCAGTTGAGGTGGCTCGGGCATCTGGTTAGGATGCCTCCTGGACGCCTCCCTGGTGAGGTGTTCCGGGCATGTCCCACCGGGAGGAGACCCAGAGGAAGACCCAGGACGCGCTGGAGGGACTATGTTTCTCGGCTGGCCTGGGAACGCCTTGGGATTCCCCCGGAGGAGCTGCTCCAAGTGGCTGGGGAGAGGGAAGTCTGGGCCTCCCTACTTAGGCTGCTACCCCCGCGACCCGACCCCGGATAAGCGGAAGAAGATGGATGGATGGATAGATGGATGAAAACAGCAAATTTAGAAAACTCAAAGACAATCTTCCTTTTATAGGAAAATTTTAATAGTTATTCAATGTTCTACATTTTACAGTAAATACACAATTACAAACTTGGCTTAAAGGTGCTATGTGTAACTTTCTGTAGAGTGCAGAACTTAAAAAAATTTCAACAGGCAAAGCATTCTGATCCCTCCCCCTCAGAGCCATATATGGCTCTGAGGGGGAGGCTCTGCTGAAATTCAAATTCAAGCTCTGTTTTTATTGGCTGATTCAAATTCAAGCTCTGTTTTTATTGGCTGGTTACAAACTCTGTTTTTATTGGCTGGTTAAGGACGGGTCACTCTGTGTTTTTATAAATGCTGATAGAGAAGCAAGGGGACTATAGTTTTTTTCAGAGATTACTTTGTCTAACATCAGTCTGTCAGTAGATAGTGACAGAGTGAAGAAATATGTTAAAAATATATTGTTAGAAAAGTTACAGACTGCATTACAAAGTTACATAGTGCAGTTTTAAGATCACTAACTGATCTTAAAAAATTATAAAAAATAAAAACAACAACAAAAATACATAAAAAAATGAAAAGAAAACAGATTTACACTTCATTTCACAAGCCTGACGCAGGTCCTTCACTCCGGACCAAATAGCTAACATACAGTTCACTTCTCTCTACGCTGAACAGATGTTGGGCTTCAGTTTCAAACACAACTGTACGGTAACAGATATACCATGGCATGTGCAAACTGGGTACCAAACCAAAACTTCCAAAGATGGGGTTGTTCCTAATACTCCATCCCAAGTGGGACGAGAGCACGTGTTGTTAGGAAGACGAGGAATTTTTTCCACTTTTTGCATCGCATTTAGTGTCAAATCAAACTAAGACAGACCTCTGACGAGTTCAAAAATAATCAAAAGAGCTGCAGCAGAACATCGAAGTCATTTAAGAGCCTACTTTTTAATTGTTGTTGGCTTTGATTCTTATCTCGCCCCAAATTCGTTGTTTGGTTCACTTTGGATCAAAAAAGGAGGTACGCTGAATACACGACAAACGCTCACTTAAAGTTCCAAACCAGTTTAATTAATCATAAGTTTAAAAAGTCACAGAATACATTTGTTCTATTTCTAAAAGCCATTACATTTGTTTAAAAGACGTGGACAGTGAGAGAGAGAGAAAAAGGGAGGAGGCAGGGAGAGAGGGGGGAAGAAGGGACATTTGAAATATGCATTTCAAGGGAGACCCCATGTATACCACCTGATTAGTCTGAATCCAGTTGTTCTTCTCCCCGGGTTTCTCTGCGTTTCTGGCTGGAGGAGGATACTCATGTTTTTTATACTTTTGTAGGGCGTTGCCTGCCTTAACCAATAAGAAAAGTTTCTGCTTTAAAGACTGTTGCCCTCCTTTACTGCCAGAAAGCCCCTCAGGGGGGTTTCAGCTTACTCTGGTCTTCGCAGGTTTGAGAGGGGGAAGGGCACTGGCACATTGATGACTAAAACTACATATAATGCTGGGTATTTATAAACACACACACACTAGTAAACCACTAAATGACCAATTAGTGTAGCTAGACATTAAATTACATTAAAAATCCTACACTACACACATAGATCAGAACTATTCTGATACTTTCTGAGCATACATGCAGAGAGTGGCTTTCAGTAGACTTCTCCCCCGTCATATATTCTACAAAGTCGTAAAACTGACAAAGAGGCGCCAGGTCCCCCACCATGCTCTAAGCCTGCTTTAAACTGATAAGAGGAGTTTTGTTTCAGAGACTGTTCTCCCTCCTCCACTACCAGAGAGCCTCTTTCTTGTAAACAGGAAATACCATTGCATGTCTTCAGTAGCCAGAGTTGCGTTTAAGGAGGGGATAAAGACCCTAAGCACAAAAAATGTGTTTTATTTTCACAACAAAACCCCCTTTGGACCTCAATTTCTGAGGTCCACCTCAAAAAATAAAATCACACAACACATAATGTAGTTTAATGCATATATACACAATATTCAATCAGTTTTTTCAAAATCCTCCAAGTTATAGTTTTTTAACAAAAGCAGTTGTCGCAACACTTCAGGATCCCTTTTTTCCAGGGTGGACGTGATAAGTCTTACCGTCAAAGACCTTAAACAAGGAAAATAGCAGCACCCGCAAGTTATAAGTATGCCTAAGAAAATAGCCAATGATACCATTATAGATACAAACACCTGTTTCCAGGGACCGAAGATCTTTATCAGCCAATCGTCCAGTGGGTCGTCCAGACCCGAATGAATTTATTAATATGCAAATTGTAGAATATAAGGAAATATATGCAAACTATGAACGATAATAATAGTAAGCGCTTAGGATATTGCAGAATTATGAACCTTAAGTTCCCAAGTTCCTCCTCCAGCAGCAAGGCAGTTGTCTCCCTTGAACACACAAAAATAGAGAAAGAACACAAGATTTATATCACCATCACAGAAACATTAATATACTTTTTGAATGTGCCACACGTACTCAGGGGCATTCCCCTGGAACAGCTACTCAGGGCAGACCCCCGGCATTGCTCGGGACTTTACTCGACTACTTTGGGTCTATCAAGGCATGAGAGTTTGAATGCGAGCTCTTCTTGTCGTCCAGCCCAATCTTTTAGCTCATTCCTGGTTCACGGACTGGAGCACACTAAACCGTGTGGATCCCCTGGCATTGACACGCACTGCCTGTGGTGTGCGTTCAGCGACCTCACACGGGTCCTTACTGACCAGGGCTGTCTGGTCTTGCCTCCCCTGGACTCCGTTGAGAAAACCCCCTCATCTGGAGCATTTCCAGGAACCACCTATCATAAACAGAATGTGCCACAGCAAACAACACCCAATCAATTATAAATCAGTACAGGTAGTCCCCGATTTACGAGCGAGATCCGTTACAACGAGGCGCTCGTAAACCGGAAATCTCGTAATTTGGAACGGCCGCCATTTCTCTCGTAAATCCGGAATTTCGCTCGTAAATTGGAACGGTTTTCGCTAGCGCGACTACAAACACTCTATTTTCATCCAAAAACTGCTTATGAGTGCATAAAAATGATCGGAAACGTGTGTCCATATGCTTAGCTAACTAACTGTGGTGAAAAAACACATGAAAACTCAGTATTTTTTTCGTTTTTTCCAAAAATTCGCAGCTCGTAAGTCTGGAACCTCGCAGATCAGAGCGCTCGTAAATCGGGGACTACCTGTAGTACAAAGAATGAATCATGCATGTTAGTTGGGTTTGGAAGAGGCTTAATCTTCATTAGGGTTAGTTATGAGTGGTTTTTAAGGCGGTTCATACTTACAAAAATACTGTACCTTTTCACTCCGCTTATAGCAGATATTACACACATAAAAGTAACATCGCAAGCGGCGGCAGAGCATAATTCAAAAAAGTAACATAGCAAGCGGCGGCAGAGCATAATTCACAAAACATTGTACACCTGTGGTTCTATACACCTTTTTCCTGAGTCAATAAGTCACATGTCGTCTCGTCAAGTCAATTGCTATAAATCTACAGAACCATCATATTTCTAAACACCCTCTGATCAGGTCCACTTCAGGTTTGAGTGGTTTGAGCCTGCAGGCCAGGAAACATTTCCAAGGGGCGTCCCCCATCCTGCTTCACACACATTTCACAGAGGAAAAAAAACAGTGTTGTTAATTGCTCATTTGAAATATGCTTGCATCAATACTCCTTCCTCCATGACATGATTAAAGAAAATAAAACGTTCAAGACCGATGCCGCCTCAATATCAACGCAAGTGAACTTTGTTTATAACGCCAATTTATCAGTTATCCTTATTATTCTTTGTATACTAAAATGTATTTACCATCTTTTAGTTAATTAGTTATTTCTAGGAACATTTGTCAACCTAGTTGTTTCTAGGAAACATTTACAATCTAGTTATTTTCTAGGAAACATTTACAATCTAGTTATTTCTAATTAGTTATTTCTAGGGACCAGTGGTGGGCCTCCGACCGCTAGGTAGCGCTATTGCGCTAATCCGCTTGTAGCGTAGCTAAATAATCTGTTAGCTTTACAGCGGATTGACTAAGTTTTATAATTCATAAGCGGATTTATGCTATTTTTATTTAAAATGCAGTACCGCTAATAACTATTTATCTATCAGTAAAAACGAAATAACGTATTTACGAGCAGCGCCGGATGTGGTCCGTCACAAAAAAGCGTCCCCCTCAGTCTCTTGGTGTGTGCTCTCTCTCTAGCAGTTAGCAGCCAGTGTGTTACTCTGGAGCCTTATTGCTTGTTTTCGAAGAGTCAGACGAAGACTTTTTAACATGGAGGGTGAACTTATGGATGTTTCTCAGGGCCTACGCGACGCGTC
>JBBPBX010053156.1:0-23944 GCA_038048925.1 Garcialebias charrua
CGTACTGTGCAGTATTTTATGTGTTTTTTGATAATTGTTTAGGGTACTGTGTTAGCTAACCGCTTGGAAATAAAGTAATGTACATATTTATGGTACAGTATGTATACGCTTGTTTTGTCTCACGTTGAAAAACGGGTTTACTGCGTCGCATAGGAATGCATGTTCCGCGCCGCGCAGGAACGGATCTTCGTAAGTCGAGGACTACCTGTATGTGTGTTTATTTGTCAAAAAAAATATTTTTTGTCAGTTTCGGTCCTATAAATGTCAACACTTCAGCTTGTCTTGGACAAATGTTTTCTTTTACGTCTTGTATCATCTGCATTTGAAAGAAAAAGATCAAAATAAATGGTTGATATTTGAATTGGAAGTGTATTTGGTGTAATTATTTTAGAAAAATTGTGAACTTGGCATTCTTAGTGGAGAAAGTGAAATTTGGAAATGTTTGTTTACTTAAATTGCTATTTTAAGTTCAAAAGCTGCCTTAAAATCTTGAGTTAAATTAACTCAAAAAGGGAATTGGTATGTCAGTTTAACTTTAAAATGAGAGTTGAAAGTATATATAAATGTTTGTTACTTTAACAAATGAAAACAAGTTTTTATGAATGGATAATGTAAATTTGCAAGTTGTTTAAACTCAGAGTATGAAGTTCATACAACAAATAAACGTTAATTAGACAAGGGTATAACTTTATTATTTGAGTTCAAATAGAATATGATTGTAATTTTACTTGACAAGAGTACTCAATTTTTGGAGAATGTATAATGTTCTATAGTTAGTCATTTCAACTTATGGTATCATATTTAAACAATGACTTATCATAAATTGGGCTACTTTTCTAGCTTGCCATCCTAAGTTGGAGAAAAACATTATTTGAAGTTGTGTTAACTTGCAGTTTTAAGGCAGCTTTTGAACTCAAGTTTTTAAGTCTAACCACCCTATTTATTTTAACAGTGTACATTTTAGACTAAAAAAGACCAGATTATCATAAAGAAGGAAAAATAATGTGATCTTTCCCAATTAAAAAATATAATAACAATGAACTATGCAGGTCTAGGTAAATTATTTTAATTGTGGAAAAATTAAATATCCTACTTCAAATAAATAAAGTTAACTTATGTTTTACTCCTTCTATTAGTTCTAGTATTCACACATTTGCAAAGGAAATGACAGGAAAAACTGCTAAAACTAGCCCTTTTTGTTGTTATAAGAACAAATAAAATTCAGTTTAAAGTTAGTTTTGATCAAAGCTTGGAAGAGCCACTGCTGAGGGACCAAAGAGCTGCATGTGGCTCCAGAGCCGCAGGTTGCAGACCCCTGCAAAGTCCAGGACCCCTTACATTTTAAGACAGGTTTACAAGAAATCTAAAATAACTACCTATCAGCCTCTTTCAAACCAGTTATGTGATCACAATCTGATATGCCTACCTTTGTGCTTGACGGATTTTTCATGCTGACGGACATCGTTCCTTCCTCCATGAGAGACACTAAAGTCGCAGTTACAAATCTTAAAAAACGCGTAATTTTGCCCCACCACCCTACTCTTCTTTAGGAAAGTAAATTCGCTGTCCCATTTTTCAAGATATTTACACGAAGTCTTAACTTTTTTGGCAGGGACGCCTCCTCTCTCGTTACTTCTCGTTACATCCATCTCTGTGTTTTTCCGGGTTTGTTCCGGACCGCGCGTCCGCGCCAGCCCTAACATCGCGAGAACTGCCACCAAGGCTACTGCAGGTGGCAGTTCTCGCGAGGCTAGTGACAGAGGCACCGGAATGTTTTTTTTTTATAATATTATAATACGGGAGAGAACTGCCACCAAGGCTACTGCAGGTGGCATTTCTCGCGAGGCTAGTGACAGAGGCACCGGGATGTTTTTTTTTTTTTTTTTAATAATATTATAATACGGGAGATTTCCGGGAAAATAATAATTCGGGATTACGACGGGAAAGAGGGGTAAAATACGGTAGTTTCCCGGCCAAAACGGGAGACTTGACAGATATGGTGCTCACACTTTTTTAGCATGCGAGCTACTTATAAAACAACCAAGTCAAAATGATCTACCCACTACAAAAATGCAAAACATATATCTTCAAATGTATTAAGGATTGTTTTTATATACAATGTATGTTGATGTACCTTGCATAACTGAATAAGCCAATATTGCACAACACATATAATAAATAATTATTAGCATTTTTTGTAATTACTTGAGTTTACTTTGATGACTTGCACTGAATTGAATCAGCCAGGGATGCATAGTCTGGACAGTAGCTGCTGACAGCCAGCCTCAAGCACATTTCCAAATGTTCATCAGTCATGGTCAAGGGTCTGCAACCTGCAGCTCTGGAGCCACATATGGCTCTTTGGTCCCTCCGCAGCGGCTCTTTCAAGCTTTGACCAAAACTAACATAAAACTGAATTTTATAGGATGTTGTACCCACAACAAAAAATGACTAGTTTTAGCAGTTTTTCTGTCATTTCCGTTGCAAATACGTGAACACTAGTACAAATACACAGAGTAAATTATACTCCTTTAACTTTATGCTTTTTTTCTTCTTTAAAGTAGGATACTCAATTTCTCCACAATTAAAAAAACACATAAGCCAGAACTGTTCATTGTTTGTTTTACAAAATAGAGTATATATATTTTCTTTTACAAGATTCCAGCCTTCTGTGATAGACTTGCAACTTGGATATGAGCACCAGTGATCCCACACAAGCCAGAAAGTAAAAAGCAAGTAAAGATAATGGATGGATGGATGAAATCCAATATTTTCTTTTGTCTCAAAGTGGAAAAATAAAAAATAAATGTTAACAATCATTAGATGTTTTTAGTTTTATAACTTAACGCCTACTGGCCAGAAACCCCCCCTCTAACAAACTTAAAGTGGGCCATGGGCCACCAGTTAATGACAACTGCAGTGAGTTTTGTAGCTCTGGACACATTTAATCTAGTGAATAATAATAATAATGAATTCAATTTATAATGCACTTTTCATTAATGAAAATCTCAAAGTGCTACAAAGTGCAACAGAATTAAATGTCAATAAAACAAGTAATAAAACAAGTAAAATCGATAACAGTATCAACTAAGATCAAAGATAGAATCATGAGGAGGCAGAGTATGCTTGGTTAAAAAGAAAGGTCTTCAAGCCGCTCTTAAAGTCAACCAGTGACTGTGGAGCTCTTAGGCAGTCAGGAAGAGAGTTCCACAGGCGGGGGGCAGCCACACTGAAAGCCCGGTCTCCCATTGTCCTTAATTTGGTTCTCGGAATGTGAAGTAGATGACTGTTCTGTGACCGTAGAGACCGGGTGGATGAGTATGGTGCAAGAATGTCCTTTAGATAATCTGGTGAAGTTCCGTGTAAGCATTGGTGTGTAATGAGAGCAGTTTTGTACTGAATTCTGTAGGCAACAGGAAGCCAATGAAGGTTATGGAGAATGGGTGTAATATGTTCAAATTTACGAACTCTCAACAAAATCCTTGCTGCACTGTTTTGAATATATTGAAGCTTCTGAAGGTATTGTGATGTGCTTGGGCAGAACTCATCAGTGGAGGCAAGGAAACTGATTGAGGACAGGTGTGTTCAATCACTTGAGGAGCAGCACACTAGATAAAGGTTGCTCAAACAAATTGGAGCGAGGGTCCTTTGTGCTTTGGTTGTGGCAGCACCCTTTTGGAGGGAGGGTGTCGTTCGCAGTCATTTAGGGCTGCCGGCGATGAAGATAGCAAGATAGGTGGTTAGTTGTTCCTGTGTCAGGAGGGGAGGCTGGGTGCCTCCTTTAGACAGCTAGGCCGGGCTTTAGTAGGGTGCAGCCACCACCTTGGACTCCTGTTTCTGTTCCTGAGAGCTGCTGTTCAGTCACCACCTTGGACTCCTGTTTCTGTTCCTGAGAGCTGCTGTTCAGTCACTTGGACTCCTGTTTCTGTTCCTGAGAGCTGCTGTTCTGCCACCTGCTCTGATCCAGGAGGTCGATCGTCGTCCAGCTAAGTCAATCCCCGGGGTGTTGGACGACCTGACAAGCTTAGACCCTGGGGAGGGGTCTCGTCGCTGAGTGAGCTAAGTGGACAAAGTTGACTCATCTAACCTTTAGTATAGGCCTTCATTTTTAGTTTGGGGTGGGGATCTTTTTAGGAGTAGCTTAATAAATAAAGACCATTTGTATAATCTTCTGGTGTGTGGTGATTGTTTGATGGTTCTGACATTTTAGGCAAGATCCTCTGCCTGTGTGACCCACAAATTTACCCATGCCAAGAAAAGAGCAAAGTCCCCCACTGGAGGTTATTGGAGGGACGGAGAGTGTCCCATTGGCTGGTTCATCATCTGCAATGTTTCCCTGGGATCTGTCAACACCGCAGGATCATCAGGGGGCTTTACCCCAAAGGACTAGACAAGCTGGGCAGGCTCGCCCTGTACGCCAGCGAAGAATGCCTGCTTGGTCTAAAGATTATAGCATGGACATGTAAGGACTCGAGGGCAAGTCTTTTTAGGTCAATGGGGGGGAAAGTGTGATGTGTTTGAGCAACCTTTATCTAGTGTGCTGCTCCTCAAGTGATTGAACACACCTGTCCTCAATCAGTTTCCTTGCCTCCACTGATGAGTTCTGCCCAAGCACATCACACTTTCCCCCCCATTGACCTAAAAAGACTCGCCCTCGAGTCCTTACATGTCCATGCTATAATCTTTAGACCAAGCAGGCATTCTTCGCTGGCGTACAGGGCGAGCCTGCCCAGCTTGTCTAGTCCTTTGGGGTAAAGCCCCCTGATGACCCTGCGGTGTTGACAGATCCCAGGGAAACATTGCAGATGATGAACCAGCCAATGGGACACTCTCCGTCCCTCCAATATCCTCCAGTGGGGGACTTTGCTCTTTTCTTGGCATGGGTAGATGACTTGGGTCACACTTATGGTCATCCCTGCCAGCATCTGCCTGGACTCCCCTGTACTGGCATTGAGCAGGTCTGGCACTCGGCTGTCTTCTCCTGGATCCCAAAGCCATTGGTGACGAGACTGCTGAAGAAGGAACAAAAGGCTTAAGTCTGTTGAAATGAATAACAGTCTCTGGACCCCCCTCTGCTGGCACTAATCTGTATAGCACATCTGTCACCCTTTCAACTACTCTAAATGGGCCCTTGTAACATCTCTGTAACTTGGGACACACCCCACGCTTTCTGGCCTTGTTTTGTACCCACACTTGTTCTCCTTCTGAGTAATACTGAAAGTTTGCTCTGAAATCATAAAATCTCTTCTGTTGCTCTGAAGATTTTGTTTGGTGGTGTTTTACTGCCTCTACTACTGTAGATAATGTTTCCTGCAACCTTGATACATACTCATCCACAGAAGAAAACAATTCTCTGTTGTTCACATTTAACATAATGTCAACTGGCAACACAATTTCCTGCCCAAACAACACTTTGTAGGGTGTAACAGAGGTGCTGGCATGAACACTACTACGATAGGCCAACATTACATAAGGTAATAATAATGAATTCAATTTATAACGCACTTTTCATTAATGAAAATCTCAAAGTGCTACAAGGTGCAACAGAATTAAATGTCAATAAAACAAGTAAAAAAACAAGTAAAATCAATAACAATATCAACTAAGATCAAAAGTAGAATCATGAGGAGGTAGAGTATGCTCGGTCGAAAAGAAAGGTCTTCAAGCCGCTCTTAAAGTCAACCACAGACTGTGGGGCTCTCAGACAGTCAGGAAGAGAGTTCCACAGGTGGGGGGCAGCCACACTGAAAGCCCGGTCTCCCATGGTCCTTAATTTGGTTCTCGGAACGTGAAGGAGATTACTGTTCTGTGACCGCAGCGACCGGGTGGATGAGTATGGAATAAGAATATCCTTCAGATAATCTGGTGAAGCTCCATGTAAGCATTGATGTGTAATGAGAGCAGTTTTGTACTGAATTCTGTAGGCGACAGGAAGCCAATGAAGGTTATGGAGAATGGGCGTAATATGTTCAAATTTACGAACTCTCAACAAGATCCTTGCTGCACTGTTTTGAATATATTGAAGTTTTTGTAGGTTTTTGGCAGGGATTCCAATAAACAGGGAGTTGCAGTAGTCGAGCCTGGAGGAGACAAAAGCATGGACGAGCTTCTCAGCATCGGAAAAAGTTAGGGATGGGCGAAGTCTGGAGATGTTTCGAAGATGGAAGAAGCAAGTTTTAAACAGAAGCTTAATGTGATTTTCAAATGTAAGATGAGAGTCCATTTTTATTCCAAGATTTGTAACAGAGTTTGAGAGGGGGATGTCTTGTCCAAAAAAGGAAATTGTTGTTATAGTAGATGTCTGTACCTGGTGAGGGGTGACAATCAGTATGGCCTCAGTCTTGGAGCAAAGGGGCAGAAATGGCTCTTTTGATCCTAAAGGTTGCAGACCCCTGGTCATGGTGGAACGGTATTTGGACTTAAAGACCGTGTAAAGTGAATTTCAACATTTTCTTCAATAAACATTATAAATGTCATAATGGTAATCTTGTAAATGAGTAAAAAGTCTCAAAATTGTAGCTCAATTAATTTTGGAGTTATAGAGCAAACTGTGTATAAACATTTTTCTGTTTCAGGATTTTTTAGGCGTGTTTTAAACGTGACCGCGTTTCGTCACGCGGTCCTCATTAGTATAGCCCCACCCCCTGCAGCTCCAGCCGTATAAATTCGCCTCGGTGGAGCCGTTCACTCGCGAATCGCAGATAGCATCAGATAGCAATAGCATAGATATTTTGTTCATTGTTAGCTAGCTAATCAATTATGCCTCGTTCGTGCATCTTCCCTGGATGTCGTAATGGTCAGGGCACCCATACAGATCATAATATGTTTTTATACCACGTGGTTTTATACCGAGTATCTGTAATGCCTGGATGGGTGAATGGATAAAGCGCTTGCCTTCCATCCCAAACCCCACGGGTTCAAATCCCGCATGGTACAACTCTTTTTTTAAATTTTTTTTTATTCATTCCAGATTAAAAACCCACAAGAAAACTATTTACATGTACAAAAACAGCGTAACTCTTGGAAAAAGTAGCTGCTGTTACAGACAGAACTCAAATAAAAACAGAGCAGGTTTACTGGATCTCTGCTGCCTGCCTCTCCACCTCCACACAGTCAGCGCAGCTGCGCTGAAACCACGCCCACGCACTGACACGCCCCCAGCGTTCCAGGGCAAGGCAAAATCATGTTTTTTCATGATTTTTGAGACTTAATTTTATAAGGTAAACAATGTTTTTAATCAGTCAGATTTATATGGGTGATTAATAACACATATTTATGCCATGTGACAAACTAAAAACACACATTTAATTTCACTTTACACGGTCTTTAATGATTTTCATGTAGGAAAAGGCTGACTCACATAAATAAGTGGAGCCAAATAGACTGGCGGATAAGGTAAACACACTTCAAAAATGACATTGTGAAAAAAAGTCACCTCCCATTCCGTATGAAAGTGATAAGTTTTTGCCTTCTTGCTTGGTCCAGCTTTCTCACTCGTGTTTTAGCAAGGGCTTAAAAGCTGAGGTAATTTGCTGATTTGCTTGTAAGTTTTGCCGCGTTTAGCGCCGTTGTTTTTAGCATGAGTGGTGATGTCACCTTAAGCTCAAGATTCAGTTGTCATCTGATTGGTTGCCCCGTATGTCAATCAAGTGGCGGGACGTTTGATAGGCTGACAATTTTTTTATGTCACGCTGCGATACCTTTGTCTCTTTGATATGTCCCAGTGACACCTTTTCACTGATACTCTCAGTAAAAAGACATTAACAATATTTTATTACATTATTTTGAATCAAAACACAATAAGTCATAAGAGACTCTCTTATTCCTCTATTTTTGTGTTAATGAATAACCTTGTGTTACTTGTATAAGCATTATTGAATCCAATGTTATTTCAAAATAATGATCACTTCTTCATATGATGAATCAAACATTGAAAGTGAATTAATATGTCAGACTGAACTCCTCAGTTTGTTAGAAGTTAGAACACAGTTTTAATCAGTTGTTTTATGAAGCTGGCTCCAGTCAATCTGTCTCTCTCTCTTCATTCTAAACAACTTCTCTGTTCTAAAAAACTGATATCTGAGTGACCTTCATCCACTGATTCGTTTGGACCAATGGGGAAAGAACGAGTCACTGACCACAGATCCTTCTTTAAAAGTTCTAAGCTTTTGCTGGAACTGACGGAGTCTGTGGGGGTAAGCCTTAAACCATGGTCTTCTCCAAAGAACTGATGATCGTCTGGTCAACACGCTAATGACCACGTCATTCAGTTAAAGACTTATAACATGCCAAGTTATAAGTCATCTTCAACAGCTGAAAAAGCTCTCTTTTATTGACATTCCTTTAAGGAACGCCTTATCTTGAAAACAACACCAGGAGCTGCCGTTACTTTCGGTTCGAGTCAAGGCGCACGTCTGGAGACGCTGAGAACGGTAAACGAACTGACCAAACTGGACCGAGGGAGACTGACCATCTTCACGAGGTAACAAGTCGTCAAATGCTTTGCCAAGGGTACCAACGTGTAGCCGAGATCGGCCGGAGAACTGCCATGTTTCTGGTTAAAACACATCAAGATAACTCCCTGACTCTTAACTTCTTTTCCTCCATTTCCTTCCTCCTAAACCTTTATCTTCCTAAGCCAGAAACTAAGTTAATGTACCTGCAGCAATGAGTAAAATATCATCCGTTACTTGTTCTGTTGTTCCTATATTTCATCTGTGCTGAAGTTAATTATAGGAAAAATAATCAACCAATCATGTACAAATGTGTGATGTAATTTACAATTATGTTAAATAAATGGTCCAGTCCTGCTGTGCCAACATAAGTTTAACGTTTCCTATGAATTACATCTGGTCAAGGTATAGAATTATTGGTATTAAGCTGAAAAAGAGAGAACTCGTTTAATTAAGGATGTATTTTTGTGGCAGATAAAATCTACTCAAATCTTTCATCTGGAATATTGTACAGTCAGCAAAACTGACCGCTGTAATATCCCTACACATTGGTGGCCCGTGAACAGGTCTCTGAAAGTTTGATATTTAATATTTCTGTACTTTGAATGTTGGCATAATTTTGTCCAAGTTTTAGACTCTGAAAACGATAGTTTTTTGGCTGGGAAAGTGTGTCAAGCTGCAGGAAGCTGCTGGTTGATGTCACTTGTAGCTGAGAAATTGTCTTTATTCAACTTTTAAACGTTTGTTGGATGCTGTTGGGTTAAATAATTTTCACTCTTCATGGTTCGGTTGGGTTCGGTTCTGCTGACCCGGTCAGAGATAAAGTGCAATTAATTTGTTGTTGACCTCCATGTCAAAACTGCCTATAAGAGCTTCATAGTTCATCTGGAAAATTGCTGTCGAGTGGTATCGTTACATTTTAAGCAGGAATACTAGCATCTTGTACTGTACTGTAGTCTGAAGCTGTCGGATCGAGGTTCTGGTCCCGGTCCATTTAGCTCTGACGGGTTGCTATATGGTAAAAAGTCCGTGTTGGCGACATTTATTTTGCTATTTTTACTGGGCGCAGCTTGGTAGAACCGTCTGATGTGAAACGATACTTTCACAGAATTTTTGGGTGAATTTTAGCGTTTTATGAGTTGAAAAAGAGTCTAGGTTTGATAAGCTATACAGTATGCTGACGCTACGTTCATAACATCTGTTGTCTGCTGTGGTTGGTTCAAGGTGATCACGTGATCCGCAGTTGATCTTCAAATTTCAGTTTTGTTCACACAATTCTGACAGATTTTCTGGCTTGTTTCGTTTCTAGGCATAAAATATCGTCAGAAACTGTTTAACCGCGGTGTTTTGAGATATTTAAAGGGGTTTTAGAGCGTTTAGACGTCGGGAGTACACAAACGTCCGATTGCACGCACGTCCCTAAATGCAACACGAACGACACGTCAACGGAAGTGACGTCACCCAGATAGAGAAAAAAAGGAAAAAGATTGTTTCTTTTTATATCTAAAAAATCCACAGAACTTGTTCTAAATGTTTTAAACACATTGATTTGCTTCTTAAATGAACGTTTGTTTAGGCAATTGTCACATCCAGGCTAAAACTCATCCCAAAAGTTGACGTTTATCCGATTTAGTTTAACGCTACGGCTAAATGCTAAAATGTAGTCAACGCGGCCTTAGAGTCAACAGCGCCTCCATAGCGGCCAGGAAGAGTAATTACAGTCACATTGTGGTAAATTAAAGCTTTAAAAACTTGCAATCTGCTGGTTAAAAATATGAGAACAAGAAACATTTACATGTACACAGAATAGATGCTAAACCCTCCGCATTTATTTTAAAACAACATATTTGCACTCCAGTTTATTTTAAATAAAAAGTTTAAAATAAACAAAAAGCATCTGCTGACTTGATTTTCACAAAAATCAAAACAAAGATAGCAGAACAAATTTGAGGATGTCAAAGAACAACAAATTAATAAAAATCACTGATTTTTATTTGGAATAACATCTGTGATGTGAGCATACAAAAACCGTAGTTTATTTTAAATAAAAAATATTTAAAATAACAAACAGGAAATCCATTTTCACTCCTGATAACTGTCAAAATACAGCAAAAAACAGTTTAGCCAAACTGCAATACATCTTTTTAAGGCATGATGGAGCAGCTTCCTGGGAACATTTTAGTGTGAATATTGCATTTATTTCAAATCTTTTAAAAAGTGTTTGAGTAAGTAGAACAGAAATCATGCTTGTGTTAGTTAGTAACTGTTGTTAAAAAATAAGTTATATTTAAAGTTAACGCTGCTTGCATTTAACTTTTACAAGTTCATTAAAGTCCAACACCCACCATGTTTTCAAATTGCATCGCCATTAATATTTATTAGTTTATTTAAAAAAAATACAGGAGCGTTTATTTATATTGTAGAGAAATAACGCTAAATGTGTTATTTCATGATTTATAGCAGATTTTAGCAGAAGTTCCAGGAAAAATCTGCTCCTCTCCATATATGGGCATTCACATGGGCATTCACGTCACTAAAGTGACGCCTTGGAGTTACAGGCGGAGTTATAATAAGCATTCATCAACTTCCATTACCGTTGCTCTGAGCAAGGAAAAGAAAAAGCGAAGCATTTTTAAATATTCCCTAAAGCTGCCTGTTGATTAATCCTGCTGTCGCTCACTCATGTCTATCATATTCTGAGCGAGCATCCACGTAGACATACTAGTTTAATCTGTTTGATCGTGACAAATTCATTCATTTCCGCATCGGCTTTTTATTCTCTCCCCCCATGACCAGACAGGTCGGGAGTACAGAAAGACAGCCGCGCAGCGGAGCTCTGCGCGCGTGCTCCCCCGTGCTCCCCCGTGCTCCCCGCAACAAGGCTGACGAGAGCAAATACATACACTCGAGGGAGCAAATTACACCGGCACGAATTCGGAACTTCAAAGGTGACCAGCGGAACGAGGAGCCAGAGACGCGTGCAGCTCGCTCCTCTGGGCAGAATGGGTGAGAGCAGCAACGGTCTGCAGCGGTGTTATAAAATAAATAATAAATAAAATCAGAGCGCTGGTCCATATGTACACACAAATGCACCAGGAAATATGCAGTTTTAACTCCCACTCTCTCTCATAAACCTCCATGGAAACTCACTCCTGCCTTCTGGGTGGAGATGTAACAAAAGTCACATGACACTTCGGGACTCTTCGGCCAGGTTTCCGGATTCATTCGGGAGTGTTTTTTTTTTTTTTTTTTTTTTAACCCTCGCCTGGCCCAAATGCAAAAATGAAAATAGACATAATATTAAATTACAGTAATTGTCCTATATGGTGAATTGTTACTGTCATGGTGGGTGTTGTCCTTTAAGGGTAAGTCCTGAAAGTAGGTACCTATGAATAGAAATATTTATTACACAGTGAAACACTTAAACCACACAGCTGGTTAGTTTGATTGACTCAGTGCTACATTAAAGTGAAGATGTATCTGTACACATTAAAATACAAACTGTCTTATTGATTTTTACAAAAATCAATACAAAAATGGAAGTTCAAGAAGGTACGCGTCCAAGGCTCATACAGTATGTGCCTCTAGAAGACTCATAAAACAAGGGATCCCAAGAGGAACCCCAAAGCCGAGGACCTGCTCCCCCTGCACCTCGCACAGAGAGAAAATCTCTCTCATTGTGTGGTGACTACTTAGCTGCCCGAAATGTCTTGCAGAGAAAAGATGAACATCCATCGTTGTTCTATGACAGAATTTTCAAGGCGTATACAGGTGACATAAAGGAACCAGGCCTGGGAGAGCAGACGCTTTTCAAATCTGTTTTCAGAAATAATCTAATCTCTGATATTAGATTCAAGTTGCCATTGTACACTTGGTGTCAATTAGAAGTAACATCTTTGGATGAAATAAAACAGGGTGCTATAAAGGTTTTTGAGGCTCACATGCAAAGCAAAACATCCTCTGAGGTGTGCCCAGGTCAAAAGGTCATATCCCAGTCGCTAAAAATAGAAGAGGTTCTCTCTCCTACAGAAAGCGAGAATAAACACTGTCGTATCAAAGGCCCTCTGACCTCAGAAGAGAGGGAGAACATACGTCGGTTGTTAGAAGAGTTGGGTAATGCAAGCAAGAATAAACAAGATTTTCAGACTGACAAACAACAAAATGTTGGTGCCAGCTGGAACAGTGACTCACAATGGTTTAAAGGGAGCCCCGCTCCTGGAGCACCTCAGATTGAAAAGTCTGAGACAAGCGATGAACCATAAAAGGTAGGTGTTCACTCTTTAAGAGACCCAAAATGGTTCAGATCGAACCAGGTGGGTGAAAACCAAGGTCTACCGGTAGGTGTACTTCAAAAGGAATTGAAGTATGAGGACCTAAACTCATGTAACAATGCGTGGTCCCAACAGAAACCCCCGAGCCTCGGAACTGCACCTCCCACGCCTCGAACAGAACAGTTTGAGACATGCAAAGAGTCACGAATGCTCCAGAAAAAAGGTACAACACCTCTATGCTCGGAAGAGACAGAGGAAGCAAGTAGTTTGTTAGTAGATTTGAATGTTACAATGCTTGACCAACCTGATACAATGAGTGGCGTTATCATTGATAATGACACTATCAACACTGACCAACCTGGAGCAATGTGCAACACTATCTTTCACAAAAACTCAGAGCACACAGTTAACAACGATAACATCGACACAGATGCCACAGACGTTGACAATAAAGATGCTGACAGCAAACAAAATGCTAACAGTCAACAAGATCCTGAAGGTCATGACGCTGTCTGTCTAACAGATGGTACCGTAGAAGGCACGGATGACTCCCCAACCAAGATCACAAGCCCGGTAAGTGAACCTTCAAATACAGGTGAGGCAGAAGAGACCCAACAGTTGGACCCAACTCTGGCCCAACAAGAGAACCTCCTCTGCCAGCTGAAACATTCAGCACTCACTGAACACTACCTACCACAGGTAGAAGAAGGTGTGGAGATCCACGGATCCCACACCGAAGACGCTGTACTGTCCTCTGGGACAGATAAATCGGCAATCAGCCAAGCTTTCGATGAAACCTTGGTTCAAGAGCATTTGAGTCTAGATCTAATCAGAAATGACAGTTTCTGCAGACTCAAAGAGCCCTTCTTCAGTCAAGAAGTGGGAAAACACACACAACGACAATGACCCGTCGCGGTCTGTACAAGCAGACACACCTGCAACTGCGCCAACAGTTGTGACACGCCTGAATTACACAGAAAGACGTAAACGTAAGAAGAAATTGGCCGAAACCTAAAAGGTTCCTGTGTACTGTCTACTCTCAGCTGCGGAAACAGCTTAAACTATACAATGGCATCCTAACTTGTGCCCATGGACGGACGTCCTCACCTGTGTTCGTGGTCCCCCATGACCTCAGGGGGGTGATGTTAGGTCATGCCCAAGACAAAGACAAAGATTT
This sequence comes from Garcialebias charrua, assembly GCA_038048925.1. Classification (NCBI taxonomy): domain Eukaryota; kingdom Metazoa; phylum Chordata; class Actinopteri; order Cyprinodontiformes; family Rivulidae; genus Garcialebias; species Garcialebias charrua. The sequence goes on from JBBPBX010053156.1 coordinate 13,902, forward strand.
CAATAACCCCACAAACGACAAAGATCTTGCAAACTCACAGACTTCATGGGAAATTAAGGTCGTCCAAGCACACAATAGTAAATAAACTAAACAGTTTAAACTATATTAGTTGCTAAAAAAAACCGCTCCAACTAGAACTTAGAAACGCCAAGTCTAAAAACCCACAACAAAAAACTAACCTTAACAACCGTTTAAATCTGCAGGATTTAATTGACATCGGTTATAAAGCTAAGACCTGTTTTTCTTGTGTGATACATGTTGGAATCTGACGACCAGAGTGAGTTGAAGCAGTGAAACGTTGTTTTCTAGTTGCTTAATTGCTACTTTTGTTGTTATTGAAACTTGGTATTGTTTTCTGAACACTCCCAGCCAAAAGAGGTTTTATTAATGATAAGTTAAAGACTTAAATGGATTTAACTATGCCAACATGCAATTTCATTTTTGTTAAACCTCAGTCAATGAAGAGTCAATGTAGTTTAAAGCTACGTTAGGTACCATAAACTACATGGTCTTGCAATTTCTAAATTGAACCGATTCGATTGTTTCTATTCTAGATCATCTATTCATTTTTGATGAGTCTCGCCATAGACTTCTAAATTTTATAGGGAACACCAAATCCTACGTCGTTGTCTTAAAGGACAACAGACATTTAGACCAAACTATATATTTTTTTTCTATTTTAGTTTACCCTAAACTAAGTAATGAATCGAGGAATAGTTTGGAAGAAGAGGCCTTCGTTACAGAAGCCCTCCTGAACCTTCTATAGACGTAGATCTCTATATTTAACTTTTGATGCGTGATCCATCCCTTACTTGGTAGTTATAGCTGATCTAAACCATGATAGCTTACATACCAGGTGCATATAGGTAAGGCTAATGTAAAATCCCAATCATAAGCCCACCTAAAACCACACAATTGCATGACACATAGAACCAGAGTGGCACGGACTGGAAACCAACCAGCCTTCAACCTTCGATGTGGGGACCTGCTACTTCAACGTTTGGTCTTCAACCTTCATCTAAGGGTCGCTTCCTCTGTGTCAATCGAGGGATCCCCTCTACATGCTGATAAAAACAATTGTTGCTGATGAAATCAACAACTCTAATCGATATGGAATTACCGTTGTGGAATTACCGCTGCAGATTATAAGACTTTGTTTTCCAAAGGATTAAAAGCTTTCCGCTATGGGATTACCTACGAACAGTATGGAATTTCCCAAAACATAATGGGATTATGATTTTTGATTTTTTTCCACTTGCTGGATTACATCAAGATCAGAGACATTTGGTGGTATCCTTTCGTGTTGGAACTCATCTCCACGGACGGGCGATGACTTCCAAAAGGGGGGACTGTAGCGATACAGATGGTGGTCTTTAATACACCTTTGTCTCTTTGATATGTCCCAGTGACACCTTTTCACTGATACTCTCAGTAAAAAGACATTAACACTATTTTATTACATTATTTTGAATCAAAACACAATAAGTCATAAGAGACTCTCTTATTCCTCTATTTTTGTTTTAATAAATAACCTTGTGTTACTTGTATAAGCATTATTGAATCCAATGTTATTTCAAAATAATGATCACTTCTTCATATGATGAATCAAACGTTGAAAGTGAATTAACACTAGGATGACTGAATTTTCAAGATCCTGAGGACAAACCCCCTTCTTCTTCTCAAACATTAGTGGGCCATTAACTGCCTTTTGTTATAAATATGCGTGCACACAACTCAGACACCCCCACCACACCAGACTGCATTCCAATGTTTCCACCAGGTAAGTGTAGGGATACAGCACTCTCATGTCCGTATGGGATATGGGCCTCTCCACATCTCTCTGAAACTCTCAGTGTTACACCTTCTTGAAACTCTCAAGGAGTTTCTCAAGGACAAGTGGACTCTATATTGGTTAACAATTATTATGGATTAATGGACACTAATTAATCAGATTGAACTTTCTCTTTAATGTGTGTTAATTCAGAATTGATCAAACAGTATTTTTGTCATTTCAATGATGATTTTACTAAACTGGTATATTTTAAATATGACAAAGTTAAGAGAACATCTCAGAATGATCATGTTTTGAACTGTCTGCTCTAGGCAGAATAAGTGTCGAAAGTTGAAGGAACAATCCTTCGTATTTGTTTGAACTATTTTGTTTCAAAGGAAAAGTGCTAGACATAGCTTGCTTTCGGTCTCCCGTCCTTTCTAAAAACAATGAATCAGTTCTCAAAACAAAGTACTGACTTGTGCACATGCACCTGCATCTTCTCACGTATGTTTTCTATGTTTTGTCTACCCTATCATCTGTCACTCAAACTCACTCATTTGCAAAGTCACACCCTCTCTAGGGGTGCAACAACCAATCAGCAGGAAGTATGTGACTAAGTCACACCCCCTTCTTAAGGGGCACTTCCTGCATTTTGGGTTAGAGTTTCGAGGAGAACAAACTGTCAACCTGCTCTCTCCTCTGGAAAAGCTGGAGACGGCCCGGTCATATGTCAACGACCCACGTCTCCGCTAGGATCATAGCAAAGCCTTACTGTGATCCTGTCACTCTTCTGGAAGAATTTGTTTTCTAAAGTTTTATTTTGAAAGTTCAACCAGTGCGATTGGAGTCTGTTCCTGCCGGTGAACGCGTGCTCCCGCTCGTCTGACCCAGTCATACACGCACGAAGTCATCTGGACGCTCACTGGACCACACAGTCCGTTAGTGTCCACAAACTTCTCAGTCCTCACCTCGCAAGACGTCTCGTCACCAGGTAAAGAGGCGTTGTTTGTATGCTGCACGTGTCGGAAGTACAGCTAAGATCCGTATGGGAAAGCTTGCCACCCTGGTTGGTTCAAAGTAAACAACTTTGGTTAACTTAGCTCCAGAACTCCTTCCTCCTATTTCTTATTTTTCATAAGCTATTTAATCTGTCAAGTAAATGTGCCAACAGTTAAGTTCCTAATTGTCTGTTTGTTTTAATTTGAATTCTTGTCAACGTAGTTATTAAATCAGAGCTAATATCGATACAAATGTTTAATGTAATTCTTGTGATAGTTTCAATAAAAGGTCTATTTTTTTGGTAGACCAATATAAATTGAAGTTTCCTGTGAAGTTACATTTCTGGCTAATCACATCATTAGATTTGTTGATTTAATCTGAAAAAGTTGAGACCCCGTGAACTTGGTGGCAAGTTTGTGCAGATAAAGTCTGCTCAGACTTGCGCATCTAAAAATATAGGTAAGTCAGTAAACTGACCAGAAAGTCCTATATCTCTACAATAATGGTGGTCCAGTAAGTGTTTAAATACCTTACCCCACCTTATTCCTTTACATAAGTAAGACTGCTTGCACTTGCCCCCTTAGTCAGAAGAGAGGCCCTGACCTGAATTCACACATAATAACAGACCCTGAAGTTATCTCACAGTTGAACAATTTGGGACATCCACTGAACGGAAAGCTTTGTCTGCTCCAGAACAATTTTATGCATAAAAATGTCTTATTCTGCTGTGTTGGTTATCCTGTAACCCTGATGTTCTGTCAAATTAATTATTTTGCTTACAAGTACTGTCTCTCTCCTTGTCCTTGGCACATGTATATACGGTGCGTGCCGGCACATGCAGGTGGCCCATTGCTGTGTTCTACAACATGCTTGACCTATTGTTGTCCATCACCTGATGGACCAACACAGGTTACATGACCTGGGGTCAACTGACAAAATGACACAGGTCACACGACATGAAGTCAACTGACGGACCGACACTGGTCACACGACATGAGGTGAACTGACAGACCGACACAGGTCACACGGCATGAGGTCAACTGACGTACCGACATAGGTCACATGACCTGAGGTCAACTGTGACGGACCAACACAGGTCACACGACATGAAGTCAACTGACGGACCGACAAAGGTCACATGACATGAGGTCAACTGACGGACCGACATAGGTCACATGACCTGAGGTCAAGTGACGGACCAACACAGGTCACATGACCTGAGGTCAACTGACAAAACGACACAGGTCACACGACATGAAGTCAACTGACGGACCGACACTGGTCACACGACATGAGGTCAACTGACGGACCGACACAGGTCACATGACCTGAGGTCAACTGACGGACCGACACAGGTCACATGACCTGAGGTCAACTGACGGACCGACACAGGTCACATGACCTGAGGTCAACTGACGGACCGACACAGGTCACATGACCTGAGGTCATGTGATGGACCAACACAGGTCACATGACCTGAGGTCAACTGACACAATGACACAGGTCACATGACATGAAGTCAACTGACGGACCAACACAGGTCACATGACCTGAGGTCAACTGACAAAACAACACAGGTCATACAACATGAGGTCAATTGACGTACCGACATAGGTCACATGGCATGAGGTCAAGTGACGGACCGATACAGGTCACATGACCTGAGGTCAAGTGACGGACCAACACAGGTCACATGACCTGAGGTCAACTGACAAAACAATACAGGTCACACGACATGAAGTCAACTGACGGACCGACATAGGTCACACGACCTGAGGTCAACTGATGGACCGACATAGGTCACATGACCTGAGGTCAACTGATGGACCGACATAGGTCACATGACCTGAGGTCAACTGACGGACTGACACAGGTCACACGGCATGAGGTCAACTGACGTACCAACACAGGTCACATGACCTGAGGTCAACTGACACAACAACACAGGTCACATGACATGAAGTCAACTGATGGACCGACACAGGTCACACGGCATGAGGTCAACTAACGTACCAACACAGGTCACATGACCTGAGGTCAACTGACACAACGATACAGGTCACATGACATGAAGTCAACTGAGGGATCGACACAGGTCACATGACCTGAGGTCAAGTGACGGACCAACGCAGGTCACATGACCTGAGGTGAACTGACAAAACGAAACAGGTCACACGACATGAAGTCAACTGACAGACCGACACAAGTCACATGACCTGAGGTCAATTGATGGACCGACATAGGTCACATGACCTGAGGTCAACTGATGACCGACACAGGTCACATGACCTGAGGTCAAGTGATGGACCAACACAGGTCACATGACCTGAGGTCAACTGACAAAACGACACAGGTCACACGACATGAAGTCAACTGACATACCGGTATAATGGACCAGATTGCACATTTATATACGGTGCGGCCCATTGCCGTGTTCTACAACATGCTTGACCTGGCAGCGATAAATGCTTATGTGTTATACAAGCCTGCACTGGTTCCAAGGATTTTGGACTGAGGGGTAGGGGGTGGGGGGTGTAGGTGTAGAATTAATGGGTCATTAGCAGGGTCATTAGCATGTGAATCGACATTATATAGCCCACTGAAAGGGACCGGGGGATTTAGAAGCCAAGTTCACCTGCGCAAAAAAGCGCAGCCTTAGTCAAATTAGTGTTAATATGTCGGACTGAACTCCTCAGTTTGTTAGAAGTTAGAACACAGTTTTAATCAGTTGTTTTATGAAGCTGGCTCCAGTCAATCTGTCTCTCTCTCTTCATTCTAAACAACTTCTCTGTTCTAAAAAACTGATATCTGAGTGACCTTCATCCACTGATTCGTTTGGACCAATGGGGAAAGAACGAGTCACTGATCACAGATCCTTCTTTAAAAGTTCTAAGCTTTTGCTGGAACTGACGGAGTCTGCGGGGGTAAGCCTTAAACCATGGTCTTCTCCAAAGAACTGATGATCGTCTGGTCAACACGCTAATGACCACGTCATTCAGTTAAAGACTTATAACATGCCAAGTTATAAGTCATCTTCAACAGCTGAAAAAGCTCTCTTTTATTGACATTCCTTTAAGGAACGCCTTATCTTGAAAACAACACCAGGAGCTGCCGTTACTTTCGGTTCGAGTCAAGGCGCACGTCTGGAGACGCTGAGAACGGTAAACGAACTGACCAAACTGGACCGAGGGAGACTGACCATCTTCACGAGGTAAAAGTCGTCAAATGCTTTGCCAAGGGTACCAACGTGTAGCCGAGATCGGCCGGAGAACTGCCATGTTTCTGGTTAAACACATCAAGATAACTCCCTGACTCTTAACTTCTTTTCCTCCATTTCCTTCCTCCTAAACCTTTATCTTCCTAAGCCAGAAACTAAGTTAATGTACCTGCAGAAATGAGTAAAATATCATCCTTCACTTGTTCTGTTGTTCCTATATTTCATCTGTGCTGAAGTTAATTATAGGAAAAATAATCAACCAATCATGTACAAATGTGTGATGTAATTTACAATTATGTTAAATAAATGGTCCAGTCCTGCTGTACCAACATAAGTTTAACGTTTCCTGTGAATTACATCTGGTCAAGGTATAGAATTACAGTATTGGTATTAAGCTGAAAAAGAGAGAACTCGTTTAATTAAGGATGTATTTTTGTGTCAGAAAAAATCTACTCAAATCTTTCATCTGGAATATTGTACAGTCAGCAAAACTGACCGCTGTAATATCCCTACACCTTCAACAGATCACTTTCAGCTACAGCTTAGGCTCTCAGACTTCTCAGTACGCTGAGACTGCAGGTATCCTAATAGCTCTACAGTTGGTTGTAGAACGTTCCATCAAGACGTTGGTCATCTGCACTGACTCTAACTATGCTCGTTTGAGTTTCACCTGTCATCTCGCTGTGTGGAAACAGAATGGTTTTCTCACGAGCGACAGGAAGGTAGTCAAACACAAAGAGCTTTTCATGGTGTGTGATCACTTGGTGACGTCACACGACATACAGGTCTACTGGAAGAAAGTTCCAGGACATTCAAGAGTCCCAGGCGATGACAAGTACTACAATGACATTGCAGATTCTTTAGCCAAGGAAGGAGCTGACGGAGGTCGGCTATGGTCCTTTGACCCCTCCTGGTTAATCAAGACTCTGCCAATACCACCTACTGTTGAGGTTATGGCAGTCACACGTGCACAGACCGCAGCCAGACCTGCTGACAACGCAGTCTCTGTGCAACCTGCACTGAATGACACAGCCATCATCCAACTGCAGAAGTTGGACCCTGCTATCAAGTCCATGATGCTGTACCTGACTGACCCTGACAATAATACTCCATCCAAAGACGAGCTGGATTCTGATCCAGACCTTACAGTACTCTATCATCTGCGCATGCAACTGAAACTGATCAAAGGCATCCTAACTTTTGCCCATGGACCGACGTCCTCACCAGTGTTTGTGGTTCCCCATGGCCACAGGAGGGGTGATGTTAGTTCATGCCCATGATCTCCCGTCCGTAGGACACAAAGGAGAAAAAGCCACACTGACGGCATTGAAACAAATTGCCTATTGGCCTGGTATGAAAAAGGATGTCAAAGACTACATTGAAGGGTGCCTGGTTTGCGCCCAGTTTCAGCCAACCAGACCACTCCACAGAGCACCACTGCAAAGCAGAGGCATTTCATTTCCATGGTCTGACATCCAGTTTGACTGGGTGGGACCACTCCCTAAGAGCTCTAGAGGAAATAAACATTTTCTCACGGTAACCTATGCATTTACAAAATGGGTAGAATGCCTACCAGCTCCTAACGACATAGCACAAACAACTGCTATTTTGCTAATGAATCATGTATTCTCTAGGTTTGGACTTCCCCTTAGGGTGAACTCAGACCAAGGTACACATTTCACAGGTGAAGTGATGAAAGAACTGTGGAAGACGCTTGGCGTCAAAGCTGATTTCCATATTGGCTACCACCCACAATCTTCAGGACAAGTAGAGAGAGCAAACGGAACAGTGGTGAGTATTTTAAAGAAATTCGTAGCCGCAAACCACAAGGACTGGGATGTAAAACTCCCTCTGGTCCTCATGGCCATTAGGGCCACTCCACACACATCAACTGGCATCTCTCCCTTCGAGATGATGACCGGTCGACAAATGACTCTCCCTCTACACCTGTTGTACCAACCAGGCGACGCCACCATGGCAACAGCCTACACCACACAACAATACATGAAAGACTTGAAGGTACACCTCCGAGACACTTTTGCTTTTGCCCAGCAATACCTGGAAAGATCTGCTGAGGGACGCAAGGCGTACTATGACCAGAAGGCTTCTCACGATGAACTCCAAGTGGGTGACAGAGTCTGGTACTATACGTTCGCCCCTGCAACCGGGAAAGGAGAGTCCGGGACCGGTACTCTCGCCCGCAAACTAATGCCCAGGTGGACGGGACCTCATTTGATAACAGACAAAGTGTCCTCAATTATCTACGGCATCAAAATCAGCAAAGGTCACAAACGGCCAATTGTTAAGTGGGTACATCGAAATCAGATCAAACCTTTTGAGGCGTTCAATGACTCCGCAAACGACGAAGATCTCGCAAACTCACCGGTTTTATAGGATAATAAGGTCATCCAAACGCACAATAGTAAATAAACTAAACAGTTTAAACTATATTAATTGCGAAAATAAACCGTTCCAACTAGAACTTAGAAACGCTAAGCTAAAACCCACAACAAAAACTAATCTTAACAACGGTTTAAATCTGTAGGATTTAATTGACTTCGGTTATAAAGCTAAGAACTGTTTTTCTTGTGTGTGACACGTTGGAATCTGACGACCAGAGTGAGTTTGATGTAGTGAAACGTTGTTTTCTAGTTGCTTAATTGCTACTTTTGTTGTTATTGAAGTTTGTGATTGTTTTCTGAACACTCCCAGCCAAAAGAGGTTTTGATTAATGATAAGTTGAAGACTTAAATGGATTTAACTATGCCAACATGCTGTTCATTTTGTTAAAGATCTCAATCTTTGAAGAGTCATTGTAGATTAATACTACTTAAGGTACTATAATCTACACTGCCCTCCCAATCATTTATGTAGAACCTATTCAATCGTTTCTATTCTAGATCCATTTTTGATGAGTCTCGCCATAGACTTCAAAATGTATAGGAATACCAAATCCTACGTCGCTCGTCTAAAAGACAACAGACATTTAGACCAAACTATATTTCATTCTTCTATTTTAGTTTAACCTAAACTAAGTAATGAATGGAGGAATAGTTTGAAAGAAGAGGCCTTCGTTACAGAAGCCCTCCAAAATTCTATAGGTATAGATCCCTATATCTGATTTTTACAGCATTGATCCACCCCTTAATTGGTAATTGTAGCTGATCTAATCCATGATAGCTTACATACCAGGTGCATATAGGTAGGGCCTAATGTAAAATCCCAGTCATAAGCCCACCTAAAACCACATACTCGCATGACACATAGAACCAGGGTGGCACCGACTGGAAGCCATCCAGCCTGCAACCTTCGATGTGGGGACCTGCTACTCCAACGTTGGTCTTCAACCTTCATCCAAAGGTCGCCTCCTCTGCGTCAATCGAGGGATCCCCTCTACATGCTGATTAAAAACCATTCTTGCTGATGAAATCAATAACCCCAATCGTTGTGGAATTACCGCTGTGGATTATAAGACTTTGTTTCCAAGGGATCACAGACTCATGTTTTCCAAAGGATTGAAAGCTTACCGCAATGGGATTACTTACGAACAGTATGGAATTTCCAAAAACATTATGGGAGTATAATTTTGATTTTTTTTTCACTTGCTGGATTACATAGAGGTCAGAGACATTCGGTGGTATCCTTTCGTGTTGGAACTCATCTCCAAGGACAGACGATGACTTCCAAAAAGGGGGACTGTAGTGATACAGGTCCTCATGCTTGACCTTCAAGTACACCTTTTCACATCTCTCTGAAACTTTGAGTGTTACACTTTTCTTGAGTCCTCAAGGAGACAAGTGGACACTATTTTGTTACAATTATTTTGAATTAATGGACACCAATCAATCAGAAGGAACTTTCTTTTAATGTGTGTTAATTCAGAATTGATCAACAGTATACTTTTGTCATTTAATGATGATCTGTTACTTGCATGAGTTTGACCCTTCTGCTAGTTTATTCTTCAGTACAGTAGGCTTTGAATCTAAGGTACAAGTCAAGGAAACTTTTAACTTCCTTCTCTGCTTTGTCTATTCTCTGCTTTGTCTATCAAGT
>JBBPBX010053157.1:0-23943 GCA_038048925.1 Garcialebias charrua
GGACAAACTGAGATTTCACTGAGAGTTTAAACACTCATTTCAAGCCATCTAAACTGTCTAACAACATAGATTTGTCTCTGACAAGAACGTGGTTCGAGCGTTTATCACTGACACACTAGAAACTAATTCTGAAAAGGTTGTTTTTAGTTTAAATACTGAATAAACAAAATCAGTCTCTTCGTGATGACATTAAGTCTCGAAGCTGCCCCCTGTTGGTTAAAAGACGTTGACAGATGAGTTTTCTCAAATACATCATGAGAAGTCAGCATTTTTATGGTGAAATTACCAGCTTTTAAAATTGTTCTGTACACAAACAAAAACTCCTGTTTATTCTAAATACAAATTTTAGAATAACAGAGGTACAGACAAACAATTTATGCTCATTTTAAATACTGAAGAGATTTAAAATAACACTCAAAAAGGCATTTTTTTTATTTGATTTTCAAATTAAATAAATAAAAAAAAAATGATGGAGAACAGAGCATTTCCACATTAAGCTCTTCACATCTCTGAATTTTAAACAGAATTGGTGTGCACAACTGCACACTTTTAGTTAAAAATGGCATTTTTAACGTTTTTCTGTGTACAATTAATGACTCCAGTTTATTTTAAATAAAAAGTTTAAAATAACAAACAAAATTACATTTTTCAATCCAGATAACTGCGGCAACTCAAAACAGTTTTACTGAATCTGAAATACATTCTCTTGGAGCAAAATAAAACAAAATCTGCTAACATTTTAGTGTGAACATTGCATTTATTTGAAATCTTTAAGAAGGCGGTTGAGTGAAAGACAGAAAACATTAAGCGTGGTTTAATAGTAATTGTTTTAAAAAATAGGTCTATTAAGTTAATACGGCCACGAAGGCTTAACTTACCATATTTTTCATTGAAGGTAAAACCTAAAATAAATAAAGGTACTGAATGAACAAAAGACTTGTTTATAGATTACAGGAACAAACCCAGAAAGCTGTTTTAGTTAAATAACTCACCGCTAAGAAAGCATTTATTTGCATACACTATAATAAATACCGTCTTATTGATTCAAACAAAATCAAAACTAAAAGATGGGAGATAACAATTATGATGAAGCTTTACAGCTGCACACAGAAATACTTGAATTGTTAAGGCAAGATAACATTCGCAGAAGAGAAAATTTTCAACAAGAAAAACTTGAGTTAAAAAGTGAGATTGAGCAATTAAAAATAAAACGGCGTGCTATAAATGGTTTTGATGTTCGTCAACTCCCTGACCCGATCTGGTTAAAAACAAAACCAGAACGTGAACTACATTACCAAGAAAAGGTCAAATCCCACTCGCTGGAGCTGGAAGGGACAAGTTCATCAACTCCCTCTCCTAAAAAAGGCGAGAAGAAACATGTTTTTCAAACTAACAGACCACTTACTGAAGATGCCCGCTGGAACAATGAGCCGGAGTGGCTCAGACAAGACCCAGAGTACATAAAACGATTTCAAAGGGGGGGCGCACGTCCTAAAGATAAGAAAGATGGTCACAAAAGTAAACCATATCACAAAAGGGGGTCCGAACAGGAACCCCCAGTTCAAGGACAAGCCCCTCCTGCCCCTGCACTGCGGACTGGACAGTCCGGGAGTAGCAAAAGGTCACAGAAGTTCCAGAAAAAAGGCAACATACCTCTATGCTCTGAGGAGATAGTGGACATAAGTTGGTTGTTTGAAAACTTGAATGATACAGAGGATGACCGAACTGGTACATTGAGTGACCTTGTCTTTGATAACTCAGAGCACATGGATAACTCAGAGCACACAGTTAGTGACAACAATAGCAAACGACAAAAAGAAAAACGTCTCAAAAAAGGCCTTGAGCTACAACATCAGTTTAAACAATCAGTGATGAAACAGTGCGCTGTAACTGCTGTTGAGGCTCACATGCAAAACAAAACACCCTCTGAGGTGTGCCCAGGTCAAAAGGTCGTATCCCAGTCGCAAAAAATAGGCGAGGTTCTCTCTCCTATAGAAAGCGAGAATAAACACCGTCGTCTCAAAGGCCCTCTGACCTCGGAAGAGGTAGAGAACATACGTCGATTGTTAAAAGAGTTGGATAATACTAGCAAGAATGAACAAGATTTTCAAACTGACATACACCGAAATGTTGGTACCAGTTGGAACAGTGACTCAAAATGGTTTAAAGGGAGCCCCGCCCCTGAAGCACCTCAGATTGAAAAATCTGAGACAAGCAACGAACCACAAAAGGTAGGTGTTCACTCTCTAAGAGACCCACAACGGTTCAGATCGAACCAGATGGGTGAAAACCAAGGTCAATCGGTGGGTGGACTTCAAAAGAAATTGAAGGATGAGGACCTATACTCGTTTAACGATGCGTGGTCCCAACAGCCACCCCCGAGCCTTGGAACTGCACCTCCCGCGCCTCGAACAGAACAGTTCAAGACAGGCAAAGAGTCACGAATGTCCCGGAATAATGGCCCAACACCTCTATGCTCGGAAGAGACAGAGGAAGTAAGTAGTTTGTCAGTAGATTTGAATGTTACTGTGCTTGACCAACCTGATACAATGAGTGGCGTTATCATTGATAATGACACTATCAACATTGACCAACCTGGAGCGATGTGTAGCACTGTCTTTCACAAAGACTCAGAGCACACAAATAACTCAGCGCACACTACTACCAACATTGCCATGGATGTTGACAGCAAACCAATTGCTGACACACAACAACATCCTGAAGGTCATGATGCTGACAGCCAACAAGATGCTGACAGTAAACAAGATTACACAGACAGAGTCACACGTGAACAGAAACGTGGGCCAAGACCTGTGAGGTTTCTGTGTAACTTTATACAAAGGGGGGTGGCTAAGAAAGCTTACCTGCCTATCACACTGGAAGGTGTCCTTGAGCGTGAAGCCCTCCTGGATGGTAGTGCTGATATAACCATTATGTCGGCCAAGCTGTTCGAGGAGCTGAGGACCGCCGCTAACGGTGTTGACAGGCAAATACCCTTTGAGAAATGTGCTATTGAGCTACAGGGTCTCGCAGAGACGAGAACAACCCTAACAGCTATGGCTATGGTTCACATGCAGATTGGCGAAATGACACTACGCCACCCGGTGTACGTGTCTAAACTTGACTCATTCCCATTTTTGGTTGGCCAAGATTTTATAAACCGCTTCAACGCGATTATAGATTATGGTCGACGGAAAATGTGGAGCACAGTGAGAAAACCCCTGCCAATAAAAGTGTTCCTGATTCATCCATGCCCTTATTTCCTCCAGGCAGGTAGAGAGGGCAGTGAGTGAAGATGGAGATGACAATGGGGAAGATGAGGATGCTCCAGTCCTGATGTAAAGCTGTGTATCGTCGGCATAACAGTGAAAAGAAATGTTGAACTGATTAATAATTTGACCTAAAGGCAGCATGTAAAGGGAAAACAGCAGGGGCCCCAGAACTGACCCCTGAGGGACACCACAGGAGACACAGACTGATCTGGGACGTGGCGTTGCCAAGACTAACACACTCCAGCCTATTGGAGAGGAAAGATTTGAACCAGTCCAGGACAGTGTCACAGAGACCGACCTCTACATGAAGGCGGTGGAGGAGGATATTATGGTCCACAGTGTCGAAGGCTGCAATGAGGTCAAGGAGGACAAGGATGGAAGGAGAACCAACGTCGGCAGCCACAAGGACCTCATTGCTAACTCTCAGTAAAGCAGTCTCAGTACTGTGAGCAGCTCTGAATCCAGACTGGAACTTCTCCTACAGAGAGTGTTGCTATAGGTGGTCCTGCAGCTAAGCAGCAACTGCTTTTTCCAGCACTTTAGACAGAAAAGGGAGGTGTGACATTGGACGGTAGTTAGAAAAAATATTGGGATCCAAATTAGATTTCTTCAGAAGTGGCCTAATGATGGCAGTTTTTAGAGGTAGTGGAACATGACCAGATTGTAGAGACTGATTTATTATTTGTGTGATTAATGGACTTATTGCAGAGTGGTTGGTTTTTATGAGAGACGAGGGGAAGGGATCCAGGGCGCAGGATGAAGGCTTCATTTTCTTGATGATGGTCTCTACCTCAATCTGAGCAACTTCATCAAAGCTGCTCAGGGACCCAGAATGCAGACAGGTAGATGGCACACTAAGATCAGGGAGGTTGTGGAGCTGAGATCTGATAGTGTCAACTTTGTTTTTAAATGACGAAACCAATCCAGACTGAGAATCTTCACCAGCATAAATGACGAAAGGAACAGGTCGCATTTTTGAGCAGAGTCTTCAGGAGTTTGTTTAATGGGATTAAGCAGACGAGTTATTGTGGAGAAGAGCTGTTTAGAGTTTCCAAGGCAGGTGTTGATGATGTTAGAATAATAGTTGGAGTGTGCTTCTCTGAGAGAATAGGCATACACTTTCTGATGTTCTTATATGCCTGCTTATGTACAGAGAGACCAGATGATTTTACATGTCTCTCAATAGCACGGCCAGTTGCCTTCATCCTGCGCCAGTCTTGATTTCAAGGGGGTGTGTAGGTCCAGGAGCTCCCGGAGGGATTGGTTGTAGTAATCCACAGAGTCATTTGCAGATGAAAGATTGACAACGGTCAGGGCGTGAAGATCAGCAGACAGAACAACAGGGGACATGTTTTTAAAGTCACGGAACTGGATAGGTCTTTTTAGGTTTGAAGCAGGCGAAGAAGAAGGCACTTCCAGGGAGATGACCCTGTGGTCTGAGACACCCAGGTCATATACAGATAAGTTATTGATGAGTACAGTGTCAGTAATCACCAAATCCAGAGAATGCTCCCTGTTGTGCGTAGGGGCGTCAACGTGTTGGGTAAGATTAAGAGAGTCCAAAAGAGACTTAAAATCTGTTGCCAGAGGTGAAGAGGAATTGTCCATGTGGATATTTAAGTCGCCAAGAAAAATAGTTTTCACAGGGGAGGTACAGAAAAAGTGAGGAGGTCATACATCTCTGAGTTAAATGAAACATGCGGTTTGAGAGGCCTATAAATCAATATAACGTTCATCAGGAGTGGCGCTTTGAAGTTGAAGGCCAAACATTCAAAAGAAGAAAAGTCCTGAGAAACCAGATGAGACAATTTTAAATTACTGCGATAAATTACTGCCAGACCACCACGGCCAGTGCAACGGGCTCTCTGCAGATAACTGTATCCAGAGGGACACGCTTCATTCAGAGAACTGAACACATCTGGTTGATGCCAAGTTTCTGTGAGGCACGTGAGGTCTAAGTTCTTCTCCAGAAAGTGATCATGAATAAGACATGATTTGTTAGATAGTGATTGTACATTGAAAAGTTCTATTTTAATACTAGTTGAAGCTGAAGTTTTTTCAACCAGTTTAAGCAGACTGAAGTCCACTCCACGTTTTCCTTGCCACTTTGTGAGCTCTGGACTACAAGGGACTACAGACACAGTGTTTTGATGACGTAATTGAGGTGCGACACGTCTCTCAGTCCAGACAGAAGGAATTTTCTCAGAGCTCGCTTGAGAATAAACAGTTTTCTTTCGAGAGCTTCTACTGATATAACGAGGTCTAGGCAGAAGTCCCAGTTGTTTGATGGTGGAAACAGAAGGAGCAATGGAGCAGTTGTTAAGTTCAAACAACTCCGAAGCGGAGTAGGTCAACATTGTCGAGCCGGTGGAAGCTAACACGGAGCTAGCCGCTAACAGCAGGCCCACGGCTCAGAGAAAGATATACAAGAAGCAGTGAGAGGTAACTTGAATGAGCATTACCTTGAAGGAGTACAGGAGGGAATCCAGAACAGTCCAGAGGACACAGGAAGTTTAGAGAGGCAGCAGGTAAGCGAACAATAAATGCAGCTAAGTGGTTCTCTAAGCTAAATTTGTGCTAGAGCTAATGTGAGGTTGACAGCCCTTACCAAAAAGAAGTATACTTTAAGTATATGTTGTTAAGTATACTTAAGTATATAAAGTATATGTCTCTAAGTGTACTTTTAAGTATACTCGCAGTTTACTTACAATAAACTTTTTTTGTACTAAATTGGCCCATTTTAGTATACTTAAAGTATACTAGGAGTACACTTTTTATTAGACTTCCAATGTACTTATAGTGTACTTCAAGTTCATATTTTAGTTTATTGAAGTATACTTAAAGTATACTAGTAGTACACTTTTTATTAGACTTCCAATGTACTTATAGTGTACTTCAAGTTCATATTTTAGTTTATTGAAGTATACTTAAAGTATACTAGTAGTACACTTTTTATTAGACTTCCAATGTACTTATAGTGTACTTCAAGTTCATATTTTAGTTTATTGAAGTATACTTAAAGTATACTAGTAGTACACTTTTAATTAGACTTCCAGTGTACTTCAAGTTCATATTTTAGTTTATTGAAGTATACTTAAAGTATAACACTAGTATACTTTTCTTTATACTCCAAATGCACTTGTTATATACTTCTAGTTCATACTTTAGTTTATTACAGTATACTTAAAGTATACCACTAGTACACTTTTTCATATACTTCCAATGCACTTGTTATTTACTTCTAGTTTACAGTTTATTTTATCATTTAAGTTAAAATTTTTGAATTTCTAAAACTAATACCATGTTGTCATTGTAATTGTTATGTTACACTTGTAAGTTTGCTTAAAAATACTTGCACAATACTATTTACAGTATACCGGTATGCTAAAAAATATTTTTTAAAGTATTCTGAAAGATGTGTTTACAAAGTCATAAAACAAGGTCTTGAGAACTTCAATATTTTTATATAAAATTAAGGTGCAGCTCAAAAACAGTTTACAAAACAGCAGCAATTAAAATGAATCCCTTTCCAGTTTTAAAAATTGAAAAGGAAAAGGTGCACATTTGCATTTCAAAGTGTAAACATGAAGTCCAGAACACAATGTAAAAATGTGTGCATTTGCTTAAACAAAGCAAAAATAGTGTCTCCAACTGGAAACTGAAGTCTTTCCTTTTCAGAAGGCATCTTCACATCTTTGGGGGGGATAAGAAAAAAAAAAAGTTCACCGGTAGTTGTTTATGTTGCTTTTTTTCTTCTTCTTATGACTCTTCGCACATCTTGCATGGTGGTGTCAGGGAACTTTGGCTTGGTGTAGACTGAAAAAAAAAAACACACCAAAAAAACAGAAATTACTCCAATGTTATGTTATTCTATCATCAGTGTAATTACTCTCACATCAAACATATCCTTAAAATATGTCTCTAGGTTTCACGAGTGATAAACAATAACTTATTATTAAAGGGAACCACAATTACTTTTAAACATTTGACTTTATTTGATAAACTTTTATTTTAACTGTAAAAATACTGTAGGGTGGTTTAGTTTTGTACATTTTTAAAATATATTTTCATGTGTTAAAATATACACATGTTAAAATATACTTTAAAAATTTACAAAACTAAACACCCTACAGTATTTTTACAGTCATTGTTTTACAGTTAAAACAATGACTAATTAAAGTCTAATGTTAAAAGTAATTGTGGTTACCTTTAAAAAAAAAGATATTTTTGATTTAACAACTACAAATAATACCCGTAACCTGCATTTAACTTTGATTGTAAACTGTTTTTTTATTATAGAGCACATAACCAAATCCAATCTAATCCATATGGTATCAGTGAATGGCATTTTTAGGTGATTGTATCAGAATCTGCATCATAAACCGTGAGGAGCATGGAACATTCCAGTAATTTGTTCATAAAACGAGAAAAAACATTAGGAATGTATTTTAGAATGAGTTTTGTCCTAAATTATATACTCACCAAGTATCAAGCTTTGTGTTGTCCAAAGGCTTTGACTCCACATCTTTATGAGCCCCCGATTGCCTCCCAGTCAAACTTCAATTGGCCAATAACTCTCTCCCGTAGATGAGCACTGCAAGATCTCCAACCAGCAAGGCTGAGCTGGTCCGTAGAGACTTCACCTTTCGCCTTGGACTTCTACATCCGGCACAACAGGCACCTGCAAAACACATGGATCTTGTTAACCAAATAATGATTAAACATTCATTTACAGTACAGTATTTGGAAATCTATAGTATATATTCATCTTTGCAATGAATATGTCTAAGCCTATTTTCTATAGCTTTATTGCATACCATCAAGGGGTATCATATCACTTATCTATCATTTATGTGTGCAATCAAAAGATGTAGAAATAAATTGTATTGTAATGATTTCCAAATGGATCAATAACATATAGTATCCATGCATTCAGTTAATTACCATGTCATCAGGGTCAGACAACACTTGAACAGAGATGGGTGGAGCAACAAGTGTACAGCTGGTGTTGAGTGGATGGAAGCAACGCTGAGATCCGATCGCCACATCTTTAGACTTTTTCACAACTGCTAGAAGCTCTGTAAAAGAAAAAGAAAAAACAAGGGGCAAATGAACAAAAATTGTGTGTCACTATACAGTACAGGATGTCGTGAGACCATTCAAAATTTACATTAGTCATTTGTGCAATGAAGAGCTGAGATATAAAGGAGGAACAGGAAGTAGAAGACAAGGCATTCTCCATTTCCACATCTGGTTTTAAAAATCAGTGTCTTAATTGCTTTACTCAAACTACTTAGAAATTACCTCTCAAGGCTAGGTTCTGAGTCCGATCCAGTTGTGTCAGATGGGAGGGGTTGGCTTGAAGAGCTGAGAGCAGAGAGGCACAGCTGATCTCTGACAACCTGCAGAGTCTGAATCAAAGAGAACATGTGAGTGAGCTGAAGTCAATAGTCTGCAGCTTCCAACAGGATGGAGGAGAAGAGAAGATGGACGAGAGCTCACTCTGAAGAGTTCACACAAACACCTCTCTTCCTCCTGTCACATCAATCAAGTGATGCAGCACATGCAGACAGCTGCACTTGTGGCAGTAACATGAAGAAAAGTGAGCGAGACATTTTCTTCTAAACAACATCACTTCATCATTCTCCTTTCTGGCAGCAGTAAAGAGAAGCAGGTGAAGTGTGAGAAAATAAATCAACATCAAGTTATAAAGTTGTATTTTCTTCTTTACTTGTTAAATGCTGACATAAGTGGAGCTCAGGAACTGTTTGGTTCCTCCTCAGCCTCTTGTTTAAGCAGCTACAAAAACAGTCATGTTGCCGAAATACGTATTTAAAGTAAATTAGTATTTCAGCCTGGCTGCGGTTATTGTTCTGCTGGCTAGTGAGCGCATGTGTGTTAACAGACATGCGACACAAACAGCGTGAGGATGCGTGGCCTTGTCTCTTTGAAAAACCATCCAGGAACTAAGCCAAAAAAAAAAAAACTCGTAGCATACTGTATATGGCTTATTTAAACGCTAGAATAACCTAACCTGCAGTGTTTTACTTGCCTCAAATTATCTGCCTCAGCAGCACACACCAGGGCTGCCAACTTTTCAAAAAGCCAAAGAGTGAGAATCTTGTTTTTGTGTGTGTGTGGGGGGGTTGCGGCAGCGCGGCAACAGGGTTTGATTGTGCTGGTGAGCTTCACCTGCCCTCATCCTGTTGGCTACATCCTACAATAGAAATTGACTGAAAATAACTCCCTACACTCTACTTTATAGATCTGTGTCAGATTGAAAGACTATTTGATGTTTGAATATGTATGGAGGACCAAAACTGACATAATTAGAAATAAAAAGTAAAAAGAAATATATTAATGGACGAATAAATAACTAAAACATATAAAAACCAATAAATAACTTAAAATGCACCAATTTAATAAAAAAGGAAACCTTTCCTGGATCAGCTCTTCTCCTATTGGTCAACAGACAGGATAAAGCAGGATCCACGTGCAGATGTCTGTGCGGCCTCAGTTTAGTTTAAGGTTTAGTTTAAAACTAGCCTGGCCCTCGCCATTCCTACGCAGCTCCGCTCAATTCTCATTTCCCTTCACTGCTGGGTCTGGCATTTCTCCCATCCACAAGGATGTCTCCGGTAGGTTTTGACCGGACCAATCAGAGAACAGAAGGCGGAGTTTTGAACGACGTCGACTGACGTCGTCATTCAAAATGGCTGCCGCCACGAAGGAATTTTCAATAAAACAAGGTAAAAAACTATTATTTCTCTGCTGAGAAAAAATAGATTTCATAGCTGACGTTATATCAGAAGTGTTCCTGAGCAATCAGAGAGCAGAAGGCGGAGTTTTGAACGATGTCGACTGACGTCGTCATTCAAAATGGCTGCCGCCACGAACGAATTTTCATCAAAACAAGGTAAAAAACTATTATTTCTCTGCTGAGAAAAAATATAGTTCATAGCTGACGTTATATCAGAAGTGTTCCTGAGCTTAACAGTTCCTAAATCAATTCACGAAATGGTCAAATCTGCTGGATATTAAATAGTTTCGGTTTGATATTTTCCAAACAGCCTCGGGTGCGCTACGAAAATAAATGATAAAAAATCGAATTTTATCTCAAATGTTTCATCTAGGCCAACAGTCAGTAAATTAAAGACATATAATTACACACTGGTGGCAGAAAAAATATCCACCGAGTGGTTTCTGAGCAATTTATCTGATAGCCTGGACCTCGTCAGGCTAAACTAACAAAACTCTGCCTCCTGTTCTCTGATTGGTCCATTCAAAAATCTCCAGGAGAAATCGTTGTCTATGGCAGAGATGCCAGACCCTAGTCCAAAGCGAAGTGAAGGACATGGGTCTGGTATCAACCAGGCTAGTTTAAAACAAACGCACAGGTGTTTTCCTGTTTGCTTTGTTTTAAACTAAACTTTAAAACTTTAAGTTCATATATTCATTTAATGGTCTATTTATGTATTTCTGCTTTTATTTCTAATAATGTCAGTAAGTCCTCCATAAATGTTAGTATTTACCACCTTTTTGACTGTGTTTTAACTGTTACATTGTATGAAGAGCATTTTATGATGTAGGTTTAGTCAAAAATGACAAGAGAAAAGTTAGAGACATTCTTCATTTTCCAGTGGGTTTAGCAGAAAATGTACATATCAACAGCAAAACAGCAACAAAACATATAAATACAGAGCCTAAATGTTAAGAAGAGTAGAAAACAATTGAATTTTAAGTGTTTTGAACTGTGTGTTCTTCACACAAAAAGCTGGGAACAGGTGGAATTCCTCAAGTGGTCAGAGGTATCAGTAATAATTGAGAGGCTATTTCTACTGTGTTCTTGGTGTTAAAAAATAAGCTTTACCTTATCTTTCCATATTCTCCATCATCTAGCAACTTGTTCAGCTTAGCCCTGGTGGTGAAGCCAATGTTCAGCTTTCTTCCTGCCAAACAAATAGAGCTAACATAAATACTGTGTTATGCTAATGATCAGAGACATATTGGACAAGAAGTCATGTGCTGTTGGGCTACTGGGAAAGTCCATCCATCCATCCATCCATCATCTTTACCCGTTTCTTCCATTTTGGGTCACGGGGGTCGCCGGTGCCCATATCCAGCAATCACAGTGCAAGGTGCGGGGTGCACCCTGGACAGGTCGCAAGTCCATCACAGGGCCACATATAGAGACAAACGAGACAAACAACCATTCACTCTCTCACTCACACCTAGGGACAATTTAGAGTTACCAATACCAATTTGGTCTGTGGGAAAGTCATTCTTAATAAAATTAATAAAACTTAGCAGGTTTCTCATCAGGAGGTGACACCATACTCACTTGTAATATTAGGTATCAAAAATAATCATGAATGATTTTCCAACACTTACCTGGTAAAGGGTTTGCCTTTTCTTTAAAGGGAAAGTCACGAGCCTGTTCACAGCCCTGCAGGGCTGTTGGCAGCATGAATTCTTCGCACACAGCTTGCGAATGAATTTAAACATCTGCAACACAGACATTTACAAATGTAAGACAGTGGGTAAAATGTGTTGTACAAACTCCCGGGGCGTCGTCACTACACAAACAAAAGGAACCTGGAGTTTCCACAAACATTAAAAGAAACATTTCTAATAACTACTAGATAAACTTTTCTGCTAAACAAGAAAAATATTATAAATATGATACATTTTGATCAAATTAATTAAACAACAACCCTGTTACACGACACTGGTAGTGGTGCATTACCACCACGAACTGCTGAGGAAGTGGACAGAAACAATGCAAACAAACAAACAAACACATTAATTAATTAATCATTATTTTACAGGTTTGACTCGAACTTGATCTGATCTTAGTCTAAAAGAAAGATGAAAGGTGGTGGGCCGTGCATTATTATATATATTATATATCAAGGACTGCCAGGCCTTTAATTGTGTCCAGCATCAGAACAGCTGAAGTGAACAGGAGAGGACAAACATGTCTCCTGTTTCTGCAGATGTTCAGCTGACCAACATCTGGCTGCAGTGGAGAAACGTTCAGGAAGTAGAAACTAATTCTCTCCTGGACTATGTGTCTGTTTGAAGCTCAGCAACGTTCTTCAGAGTCTCCCACTCTGAGTGCAGCCTCTCAAACGTTGGTTCTGCTGAGTTCTGTCCACAGAACCTGCTCCACATCTCAGGTCCAGATGGTCCACTCAGCTGCAGTTTTAGCTAAGCGTTTTAGCATCCGTAGCTTTTAGCAACGGCAGGTTTTGTTCATTCAAGCGAACAGAGCTAACAGCTAGCAAATAAACAAAACAGAACCGATTACCTTCAACTTCCAACTGAATGTCCAGTCGTCGTCCAGAGTCAGACCAGTCGACGTCTAATAAAAAGCAAGTTTTACGAGCGCTCCGAGACAACAACAGTTTCTTGTCCAACAGTTGAAAAGGAAATGGCTACATTTGAACGAAGCGCGCGCGAAGCAAGAGGCGTTGATTGGTTGAATATGATCACATGATACTTCCTGCGATAAACAAGAGTGGCGTTGATTGGTTAGGACAAAGTTCACATGCAACCTGACAAGCAAGAGTGGCGTTGATTGGTTGGAACGTAAATGATCACGTTCTACCCCCAATCCAGTCATAACGCATGAAGACCACAACAGAAAAATGGCAGAAAGCAGTACTTCACGTTTCACGTACGCCTGGATAATAATGATGATAATAATAATACCCTGATGCATGCTCAATAATAATAATAACAATATACTATATATATATATATATATATATATATATATATATATATATATATATATATATATATATACAGTATATACAACAATATAAAAAAAACTGACAAAACGTTTAAAACAGAAGTACTAAAAATAAACCAGTGTGAAAATACTTTGTGTAAAATATCTTGGCCAAAAGTTTAAACAGAAGTATAGATTAAGTATACTTAGACTTTTAGTTTATTTTTAGTATAAGTCAAGTATTGTGTAAAATAAACTTGGCTAAGTATACTTTTGATAAGTACCTAAAAAGTAAACTGAAAGTATACTCTTATTTTTTTAGTTTAAAATTAGTGTACTTTAAGTATACTTGCATATACTACTTTTTGGTAAGGGAACTCTTGAAACTGTGCCTGCAGTCAACCTACTTCACATATGGGGAGCAATATTATAGGCAGAAACATGGATGTGCTATGGGGTCTCCAGTTTCTCCTATTGTTGCCAACCTGTACATGGAGGAGGTAGAAAAGAGAGCCTTGACATCCTTTACGGGGAGACCACCAAGTCATTGGTTCAGGTATGTTGATGACACCTGGGTTAAAATTAAATCTCAGGAAGTCCAACATTTCACTGATCACATCAACTCTGTGGATAAATATATCAAGTTCACACGAGAAGATGTAAGAAATGGCAGGTTGGCTTTCTTGGACTGTGAGGTCTCAGTTTCTGATAGAGGAAATTTGCAAACTGAGGTGTACCGCAAACCCACCCACACAGACCAGTATTTACAGTTTGACTCCCATCACCCTCTGGAGCACAAGTTAGGAGTCATCAGGACTCTGTACCACAGAGCAGACAGCGTCCCCACTAACGCAGGAGCCAGACAGAAGGAGAAATCACACACAAAACAGGCTCTAGAGAAATGTGGATATCCTAACTGGGCCTTCCTGAAAGCAGAGAAGAAACCCAAACAGGACTCCAGCCAGCCATCAGGTGAAAAGAAGGAACCCAGACCCAGACCAGTGGCCATTCCATATGTTGCAGGGGTTTCAGAGACATTGAGACGTTTATTTTCTAAACACAACGTCCCAGTGGCTTTTAAACCTCAAAATACATTACGGCAAAAACTGGTTCATCCCAAAGATCCAGTCCCCCGGCAAAAACAGAGTAACATTGTGTATGCTGTTCAGTGTCAGGAGGGCTGTGATCAGTCTTATATCGGGGAAACTAAACAGCCACTGGCCAAAAGGATGGCCCAGCACAGAAGATCAACATCATCAGGTCAGGACTCTGCAGTCTACACTCATCTCCAGGCCAGCGGTCACTCTTTCAGGGATGAAGATGTTCACATCCTTGATAGAGAGGAACGATGGTTTGAGAGAGGAGTAAAGGAGGCCATCTTTGTGAAAAGAAACCGCCCATCATTAAACAGGGGTGGAGGCCTCCGAGTTCAACTGTCCCCCTCCTACAATGCTGTGATTGCTGGTATCACTCAGCCCTCTGTGAATAGCAAACAACCATCAGGGTGCTAACGATCCATTGTTAGGCTGATGGTCCTCCTTGATCATGTGAGCAGCTGGTTTCAGGCTGTCATCAGCCAACTGGTTGTGTAACACTGTGAGAGGGTGCTATTTATAAGACTGAGCTGAACCCAGCACCTCAGACTGAGGAAGTCTTTCGGACGAAAGACGAAACGTTTCTACAATTTTTTGCTTTGTTTTGTTTTTTTGTTTTTTGAATGTCCAGAGGACCAGACTTAGCTTTTTTAGATTTTTCTACCTGGATTATTGAGCATGCATCAGGGTATTTTGAACCACTTTGGCCAGGATTGCCTCAAACTTGTTAGAGAGTTTGAGAAAACAGCTAGGAAGAGGGCGGACTACAGGAACCACTTGCGATTCAACCTTAGATGCAGACAAAGTGGCATTATTCCTAAGAGCCTGGAACTGAATTCATCGGTCAGCGGGCACCGGGCAAGCAACATCCTTCAGAAGGCACAGACGCAGCTGCTGAATGAACGGGTAAGACAGACCAATTTTACCATTGAGGCCTTGAAGGCCAAAGAAGAGCAAATTTATCAAAAACTAACAACGTGCCTAGATCAGACCACACTTCAGCAAGTGATGGACTGTACAGATCGGGCACGCTTAGCACAGCATGTCAAGTCCAAGACTCGACAACAAAACAAATTTAACTCACTGATAACTCGTCAACACCATAACAATTCCAACAACAACACATTCAGTGTAAGACAACACTCCGATACACAGTTACATGCCGGGGAGACAGAAAAGTGGGTGAAGAATTTATCTGACAGACAGCTCACCCAGCCGGAGACAGAGATTCTTGCCAGGGGGCTAAACTTTGCAGTGGCACCAAGTAGAATTCCACTGGTGGAGATGATCACAGCCACTGAGTCAGCCATCCGTAACAACAAAATTAAAGACTTTGAAGCAGAACAACTCAGAGTCAAAGTTTCAGCCTGTCTCAGTAATGCTAAACCACCACCTTCCAACATCAGTAGAGAAGAGAGGGATGCACTCACCACGCTTAGCAAGGACAAAAACATCATAATTCTCCCAGCAGACAAAGGAAGGTGCACAGTGATTTTGAACCAGAAAGACTATCATGAGAAAGTTATGTCACTCCTTAGTGACTTAACCACTTATGAACCGCTGAAAAGAGATCCAGGAAGTGGTTACAAGAAGAAGTTGATAGATTGCCTGAAAATTTTGAAGCAGGACAAGGCTATTGACAATATTCTGTACCACAGACTGTACCCAGGGGAGGCCACGCCAAGTCTGTATGGTTTACCCAAAATCCACAAACAAGGTGTACCTTTAAGACCAATTGTTAGCATGATTAACTCTGTCACTTACAATGTTTCCAAATATCTGGCATCTGTACTCATCCCTTTAGTTGGCAGCTCAGAACACCACATACAGAACACCATGGACTTTGTGGATAAGGTGAGGGATGTCATCATGGAGACTGATGAAACAATGGTCTCTTTTGATGTTACATCACTCTTTACGTGCATTCCTGTTGATGAAGCAGTAGAGGTGGTCTGTTTAAGGTTAAAATCAGACACCACTCTGAACAGCAGAACCACGCTTTCCACAGAGCAACTGTGTCAACTCTTGAAACTGTGCCTGCAGTCAACCTACTTCACATTAGGGCTGGGCCATATCATATCGTTACCGGTAATACCGGTATAAAAAGCTTGCCCGGGCAAAAATCTTATATCATGATATGCTAATTTCATGACGTAATACGTCAGGGCGCACCGCCCCTTAACACCCGAGCGCTTTAAACAACTGCGCACATCCCCTCCAGTCTGTACTGGTGTAAAACGCTAATTAGTTACTGCTAAAATGTTAAAAACAACGCGCGCGCGTCTCAGCTTCTCTCCCCCCCTGCTCTGCAGGCAGACAGCTGTCCCCCCCTCCCCGCTCCGCTCTGAGCAGCCGTGTCCTCGCTGTAAACTGTGTTACAAACACGCGCGGCTCCACAGTCACTCCTGTGATGTTTCTCTGCACGCTCAATAACCTTGCTGGTTTATAGCAGACGTTGCTTTATTGTTTAAGCTGCACAAATACAGACTGCATGATCCTCCACCGCTCCGTTCTCTGACTTTCTTTCACACCCGAACCTGCGCGCCTACGTCACGCTCTCACTGGTGGCGGTGCGTTCACTGGCACTCTGTAATTTACATGCACAGCACTGCTGTATACATTACAACTCCATCAGAGACAGATCCGTTAAAAAAATGAATCAGAGGAATGACACAAACTTCATTTTATTTAGGCTAGTTGTTTTAGGAAACTACACCTGCACTTTAAAAATGTTTGTTATTTAGATTGGAAAAAGTCTGCACAAAATATAGATAAAAAAACCACCACAAAAACTAAAGTGCAGGTGTAGTTTTACTTGGAGACTAAATACTTTACTAAATAAAGTAATTTCAGTAAAATTACCCCTTGTTGTTTTTAAAAATTTTATATAATACTGCAAAGCAACATGTTAAGTTAATTTTGTCAAATAAATACATTTGATTTTTTTTTTAGGTTATATCACGAAATTTATCGTTATCGTGATAATACTCTGAAATATCACGATATAATTTTTGAGGCATATCGCCCACCCCTACTTCACATATGGGGAGCAATATTATAGGCAGAAACATGGATGTGCTATGGGGTCTCCAGTTTCTCCTATTGTTGCCAACCTGTACATGGAGGAGGTAGAAAAGAGAGCCTTGACATCCTTTACGGGGAGACCACCAAGTCATTGGTTCAGGTATGTTGATGACACCTGGGTTAAAATTAAATCTCAGGAAGTCCAACATTTCACTGATCACATCAACTCTGTGGATAAATATATCAAGTTCACACGAGAAGATGTAAGAAATGGCAGGTTGGCTTTCTTGGACTGTGAGGTCTCAGTTTCTGATAGAGGAAATTTGCAAACTGAGGTGTACCGCAAACCCACCCACACAGACCAGTATTTACAGTTTGACTCCCATCACCCTCTGGAGCACAAGTTAGGAGTCATCAGGACTCTGTACCACAGAGCAGACAGCGTCCCCACTAACGCAGGAGCCAGACAGAAGGAGAAATCACACACAAAACAGGCTCTAGAGAAATGTGGATATCCTAACTGGGCCTTCCTGAAAGCAGAGAAGAAACCCAAACAGGACTCCAGCCAGCCATCAGGTGAAAAGAAGGAACCCAGACCCAGACCAGTGGCCATTCCATATGTTGCAGGGGTTTCAGAGACATTGAGACGTTTATTTTCTAAACACAACGTCCCAGTGGCTTTTAAACCTCAAAATACATTACGGCAAAAACTGGTTCATCCCAAAGATCCAGTCCCCCGGCAAAAACAGAGTAACATTGTGTATGCTGTTCAGTGTCAGGAGGGCTGTGATCAGTCTTATATCGGGGAAACTAAACAGCCACTGGCCAAAAGGATGGCCCAGCACAGAAGATCAACATCATCAGGTCAGGACTCTGCAGTCTACACTCATCTCCAGGCCAGCGGTCACTCTTTCAGGGATGAAGATGTTCACATCCTTGATAGAGAGGAACGATGGTTTGAGAGAGGAGTAAAGGAGGCCATCTTTGTGAAAAGAAACCGCCCATCATTAAACAGGGGTGGAGGCCTCCGAGTTCAACTGTCCCCCTCCTACAATGCTGTGATTGCTGGTATCACTCAGCCCTCTGTGAATAGCAAACAACCATCAGGGTGCTAACGATCCATTGTTAGGCTGATGGTCCTCCTTGATCATGTGAGCAGCTGGTTTCAGGCTGTCATCAGCCAACTGGTTGTGTAACACTGTGAGAGGGTGCTATTTATAAGACTGAGCTGAACCCAGCACCTCAGACTGAGGAAGTCTTTCGGACGAAAGACGAAACGTTTCTACAATTTTTTGCTTTGTTTTGTTTTTTTGTTTTTTGAATGTCCAAAGGACTAGACTTAGCTTTCTTAGATTTTTCTACCTGGATTATTGAGCATGCATCAGGGTACAAGTATGAGCACTTTAAGGTTTGTCACATGGAATATTAATGGAGCCGGTAGCCAACATAAAAATTATAAGAATATTTGACAAGATTAAAATATTAAAGGCAGATGTTGTATTACTCCAAGAAATTCATAAATTACCATCAACTGTGGATGAGCTAAAATCTGCTGAGTTTCCTGATGTATTTTCAGCCTGCTATAACTCGAGACAAAGGGGGGTGGCAATACTAATACATAAAAATGTTAACTTCACAATATTAGACACAATTATAGATCCTCACGGTAGATATATAATATTAAAATTATCCATACTCAGTCAAAAATATTGTATTGTTAGTGTATATGGGCCAAATGTGGATGATGCCGTTTTTTTCCATGATCTCTTTTCTATTCTATCGAATCACATGGACTGCGCAATGGTAATGGGAGGTGACCTTAACTTGGGTTTAGATGATAAAATGGACAGGCTAAATACAGTGGGAGCTCAACGAGACTGGCAATCCATAAATATAATTAAACAGTACATGAGTGATTATGGACTTTGCAATGCATGGTGTTCTCTTCACCCTGATAGCAGAGAATATTCTTTATTTTCACATGTGCATAAATCTTATTCTCGTCTGGATTATTTCATAGTAAGCAATTCATTACTGACAAACATTTCAGACACTAAGATACACCCAATTGCTGTCAGCGATCGTGCACCAGTTACACTAAATTTAGTTAATAATAAAGAAAACCAAAAAAATATAAACTGGAGACCTCACTGCTAAAAGACGAAGAATTTATACAATATTTTAAAAATGAATGGACATTGTATTTAGAGTTTAATGACTTGCCAGGAACATCAGCATGTACACTCTGGGAGGCTAGGAAGACAGTTATGATAGGAAAAATAATATCCTATTCAACAAATAAAAAGAAAAAAGAAAATAAACGTATTGAGGAATTAGAGAAATCCATAAACTTACTAGAAGGTATACAAGGAGAGGATATACAGAAAAAAACTATGCAAGACAAAGTTAGAATTAAAAGAATTTATTGATAAAAAGAACAAATTCTTGGTAGAAAGGCTTTGATTAGAACATTTTGAACACAGTAATAAATCAGGGAGCTTTTTAGCAAACTAACTCAAATTAAACAAATAAAAAAACCTCTATATACGGTATTAAAGACACAAATGGAAATATAACTTATGATGAGGGAAAAGTAAACAGTGTTTTTAGAGATTTTTACAAAACTCTATACACTCCAAAAATAAATCCAACAGATGAGGATATCAATCAATTCTTGGATAGAGTAACACTTCCAAAATTTAACAGTAGTCAATCATCAGACCTAGACTCACCATTAACATCAGCAGAACTCCATGAAGCCATAAAAAATGCCAAATAAAAAATCTCCTGGACCAGATGGTTATCCAGCAGAATTTTATAAAGAATTTTGGAATATATTGGATCCAATATTTTACAGAATATTATTAGTTAGAAGAAAATGGCAGGCTTCCAACACATATTAACTCAGCCAACATTAGTCTACTTTTAAAATCAGGCAAGGACCCAGTATTGCCTACCAGTTATCGTCCCATCTCTCTTATTAATGTTGATGTTAAGATAATTTGTAAAGCCCTCTCTAAAAGATTAGAGGATAACTCCTTTCATTATTCATCCAGATCAAACTGGATTTATAAAAGGAAGACACTCCACTACAAACACTTGCAGATTATATAATTTAATAGAGTATTCATATAGTAAAAATATTGAAACAGCTATTTTATCTTTAGACGCAGAAAAGGCATTCGATAGAGTAAATTGGAATTTTTTATATGCTACCTTGATTAAATTTGGATTTGGAAACTATTTTATTAATTGGTTAAAAATATTATATAACTCACCAAAAGCATGTGTCAGGACAAATAATCAAATATCTTCAAGCTTTTGTTTAGAGAGGGGCACAAGACAGGGATGCCCACTTTCACCCGCATTATTTGCTATGTTTATTGAACCTTTAGCAGCAGCAATAAGGCAAACTGCTGACATTAAAGGCATACAGTGTAAAAATATAGAACACAAAATTAGTCTTTATGCTGACAATGTTTTACTCTTTCTTCAAAACTCAGAAAACTCTATATCTAATGTTATCGAATTAATAAACTCATTCTCACAAGTTTCTGATTATTCTATAAATTGGTCAAAATCTACAGCTCTTCCAATAAATTGTGTGTATTAGCCCCACTGTGTATTAGCCCCACTGGCAACAATTGTTGCCAAAGTGTATCACTGTCATTTTCCACTCAGTAAAAAAAATCTCAAATGTATTAATGCAACATTTTCCACCTATAAACTAGTAGACAACTTAGACAAAGGTTTTGATTTTAAAAACTGTTTCGAAGTGCTTCCTGTTGCATGATATCACATGCTTCCTGGGCCACCCGGCTGAAGACATGGAATATGCAAATAGTCCTGGAAAAGGGTAATTTTCATAACATTTCTTATGGTTTCCCCCCATACTTTTTTATAATAATTTAATCTTTCAAGTCTCTACTGTAACACTCTCCACAAAAATTGTACATAGGATACATTTTTTTTGTTCATGGGTGTCTTTTTGTAAGTGGTAACAAAAGTTGCCAATGGGCACATAGCTTGTCGCTAACTACAGGAAAACACTGTCTGCAGGATTGCACCTAATTTTCTTATTTCAAATTGTAAAATGATGTGCAATGTCTTATTTTAGTCTTCTAAGGATACTCTTCCTAGCAAAATAAATTATGTAGTCAAGGCCTGTGTGTCTAAGATTTTTATTCGCTTCCATACATCATTCTCTTGCTAGCCAACATCATTTTTTTGCTAGCCTAACATTAGCTTGTGTTTCGCTGAGGTAAAAGATGTTGATGATCTAGCCATATGTAGGAAGCCACACAGATCTGGTGGAAACTGGACTTGGTCAGGGACCAAGTGTGGTTCTTGGCCTGGCAGAGAAAGCTGAAGTTCCACCTGGAGTCAAGTTTTACCATGACAACCTCTTCATAACCCTGTCCCTGGTGGATGAGATGACCCTGAGAGGCTATGGCAGCTGTGGCACGATGCGACAAGCTCAGCTCCACAAGGTTTCTTTCATAGAACCCAAGATGGCGGCGCGTGCAAAGGCTGCGGCTTCTCTCTCTCCCGACAACACAGTGTTTTTGTCTTCTTTGTCCTGCATGCCGCAATGTGCCGGCACGTCTTCGTCATGTTTACGTGTTCAAGAACGCAAGTATAGCCGTGAGTTCCTGCTTGATGTCGGAAAAACCGCTCATTTGGGAATAAACAGTGACCTACAGGAGAAGCTACGTGAGCTCGAACAGAAGCTAAATGAGTTTCGTGACTGCGGCCTGCTCTGGAAGCCAGCCCCGAGCCTCAATTCATCGCGCCCGCCGTGGAAGCGCCACAAGCGGCTGGACAGTAAGCGGAAGCCAGCCCTGAGCCTCCCTTCTTCGCGGCCGCCGTGGAAGCGCCACAAGCGGCTGGACAGAAAGCGGAAGCCAGCCCTGAGCCTCCCTTCTTCGCGGCCGCCGTGGAAACGCCACAAGCGGCGTGACAGAAAACAGAAGCGGGGTAAACGCGGAGGTGTCAGAGCTAGGCTAGCAGCTAGCCCACACAAACCGGCGATCCCATCCATGGTTTTGGCTAACGTGCGCTCCTTGGACAATAAACTGGATTATATACGCCTGCTACGAACGACACAAAAGACTGTGAGAGACTGCTGTGTGTTTGTATTCACGGAAACGTGGCTCAACAACAACGTTCCGGACCATGCTGTCCAGCTAGGGGAGCTAACATGCTACAGAGCGGACCGAACCCTCGAGGGAGGTAAGACAAGGGGAGGGGGGCTCTGTGTTTACATCAACAAAGCATGGTGCCTGGATGCTGCTGTGGTCTACAAACACTGCTCACATTTAGTGGAGTTCATGACTATTAAATGCAGACCGTTCTATTTACCGAGGGAGTTTACAGCTGTTTTGATTGTTGCTGTATATATTCCTCCAAGCTCCAACAGCAAAGTTAGAAGTGAGGCTTTGAATGAACTATATCTGCACATCAGTGAGCAACAAACAGCCCATCCTGATGCTTTTCTCATCACGGCTGGTGATTTCAACCATGCAGATTTAAAGAGTGTATTTCCAAAAACATACAGAAACATAAACTTTGCAACAAGAGGAAACAACACACTGGACCAAGTTTACACCACCATGAAAAATGCCTACAGAGCCCTCCCCCTCCCCCACATTGGTGCTTCTGACCATATCTGTGTTATGCTAAAGCCCGCATACAGGCCGCTGGTGAAAGTCACAAAACCAGTCCGCAAGCAGATACGAGTGTGGCCAGAGGGGTCTTCAGAGGCACTCCAGGACTGTTTTGACACCACAGATTGGGGTATGTTCAAAGAAGCTGCTACCACAAACAACAACACATGTCTCCAGGAGTACTCAGACACTGTATGTTCATACATCGCCAAGTGCATTGATGATGTTACCAACCTCAAAACCATCACTGTTCGGGCTAATCAGAAGCCATGGCTGACAGCTGAGGTTCACAGACTCCTGAAAGCCAGGAATGCTGCCTTCAAAGCGGGAGATCAGGTGGGCCTGAAGGCAGCCAGAAAGAACCTGGATCAAGGCATCAGAGAGGCCAAGGAGCAGTATTCCAGGAAAATAGCTCACCGTTTCAAGGACAGCAAGGATACACGCAGTCTGTGGCAGGGAATACAGACCATCACAGACTACAAACCCCCCCCCAGACCTGTGACAGCTCAACCTCTACGCTGAATGAACTGAATGAGTTCTTCGCTCGGTTTGAGGCAAGTAACAGCACACCTGCACATAAATTCCCCCCCTCTCCTGATGGCCAGGTGCTGGCGCTGTCCTCAGACAGCGTAAGGCGATCATTTATCAAGATTAATGCCCGGAAGGCCTCTGGTCCTGACAACATACCTGGTCGTGTGCTGAAGGACTGTGCAGGGGAACTCGCAGCGGTCTTCACGGACATCTTTAACATCTCACTGAGCCAGGCCATCGTCCCCACCTGTTTCAAAGCCACCACCATCATCCCTGTCCCAAAGAAGGCAACGCCCGCATGCCTCAATGACTATCGCCCAGTAGCACTCACCCCCATCCTGATGAAGTGCTTTGAACGGCTAGTCATGAAAAGCATCACATCTGTCCTCCCTGCCTCCCTGGATCCCTTCCAATTTGCATACCGACCTAATCGCTCAACCGACGATGCCATCTCCTCTGCCCTCCACACAGCTCTCACACATCTGGACACGAAGGACTCTTATGTTAGAATGCTGTTCATCGACTTCAGCTCGGCATTCAACACCATCATCCCCCAACAGCTCATCCATAAACTGGACAGTCTGGGGCTGAACACCTCAATGTGTAACTGGCTGCTAGAC
>JBBPBX010053158.1:0-10178 GCA_038048925.1 Garcialebias charrua
CCGAGCCGCCACTGATACACGTACATGTGCGGTAATGCCTATCCTAACACTTTAAAACATTTTAAAAGAACATACAGTGCATAAAAAATTAATTTCTTACTTTGAGCTGTAGCTTCTCTGTCTGTTTGCCTGTGAGCTCCGCTGCCTTAGCTCTGCTGCGTTACGTCCGAGCTCCGCAGCTTGCTGCAGCACCACGCAGTTTAAAGTCCAACACCCACCATGTTTTCAAATTGCATCGCCATTAATATTTATTAGTTTATTTAAAAATAATACAGGAGCGTTTACTTATATTGTGGAGAAATAACACTAAATGTGTTATTTCATGATTTATAGCAGATTTTAGCATGCAGCTCCGGGAAAATCTGCTCCTCTCCATATATGGGCATTCACTTGGGCATTCACGTCACCAAAGTGACGCCTTGGAGTTACAGGCAGCAGAGGAAAAGAACAAGGAAGCATTTTTAAATATTCCATAAAGCTGCCTGTTGATTAATCCTGCTGTCGCTCACTCATGTCATCATATTCTGAGCGAGCATCCACTACTAGTTTAATTCGTTTGATCGCGACAAATTCATTCATTTCCGCATCGCCCCGCATTTCTCGCCCCGTGATGAGAAAGGCACCCAGCCTCGCAACTGCTCTGCCCGCGCGCATGCTTCACGACCCGTGCTGCTGCAACAAGGCTGACGAGAGATAAGAGCAGATACATACACTCGAGGGAGCAAATTACACCGGCACGAGGAACTTCAAAGGTGACCAGCGGAGCGGAACGAGGAGCCAGAGACCGCGCGCGGGCTCGCTCCTCAGGGGCAGAATGAATCAAGCAACAGGTCCGCAGCGGTGTTATAAAATAAATAATAAATAAAATCAGAGCGCTGGTCCATACACACAAATGCACCAGGAAATATAAAGTTTTAACGCACTCTCTCTCATAAACCTCCATGGAAACTCACTCCTACCTTCTGCCTTCTGGGTGGAGATCATGTAACAAAAGGCATGACCCTTCGGGACTTTTCGGCCAGGTTTCCGGATTCCTTCGGGAGTGGGTTGTTTTTTTTTTTTTTTTTTAACCCTCGCCTGGCCCAAATGCAAAAATGAAAATAAAATTCATAAAATACTACAGTAATTCTCCAATATGGTGAATTGTTACTGTCACGGTGGGTGTTGTCCTTTAAACTGTTTACAGGAAGGACTGTTAGTATGTTAACTTCATACATTTGGAGCCTGAAAAAGTTTTAATAACTTACCGAAAGCCGTCTGCGCGCACCGCCATTAGCTGCACCTGTTAGCATGTTAGCCCCACCAAATCTGTGGCTGCTGTTGGGCATAGCTGCACCTGTTAGCATTAACCCCTCCAAAATGGCTCTCAGCTTTGTTTCTCCAAGATAGCTCGGTGTCCCCAATATCTTCGGTTGCCCGGCAGACATCGCGGCGAGCTCTAGGAACCTCTGATCACACAAAGCCGGCTATCGGCTGGAGCTACGAGGCTAATGTTAGCTTGTTGCTAATCTGGTCTGGCTGGCTGTCTGTTTCTTCACGCGGTCCACAGTGTCGTTTTCCTTCATCCATCCGTCCTCCACAAAACCACCATTCAGCTCCAGATCATGCATCCGAGCGCAGGAACCTCTGATCGGATTTGGACAAAGCTGGCTGGCAGGAGCCGAGACCATAGTAAAATGGAGGTCACCGCGGCATTCCCGGAAACGGATGGAAGTTGCGCAATTATGAATAAAAATTATTATTTTTATAATTATTAGTATTTATAAAGCCTTTAAAACAACCACAGCTGCAACAAAGTGCTGTACACATGAATTTAAGAACATTTAAACACAATTTTTTAATTTTTTATTTCATGTTTTTATTAAATATGATAACCTTGTAAAGTCATAACCTCATAGGTCGATGTCCTCGTAAGTCGGGGATTACCTGTATTTATGTGTATGTGTATGTATATGTGTATGTATATCTATATATGTTATGAGTACATATATATGTATGTGTTACAGGTCCCGAGTGTCAGGACTGCTGCAACAGTGATGACACACCATCTGAAGAATAATAGAATTAGGAGTCAGGGATGACGACCATTGTTTCACCATTTTCATTCAACCTTTATTTAGTCAGGTAAATCTTTTGAACCTCATGGGCTCATTTACGAAAGCGACCTGCTAAAACTAAAGAACAATGAACAGCAGTGATAGAATTTCATTAAACAATAAACAAACAAACAATAAACAATAGAAAACAAAAAGAGAGAAAAAAACAAAAGATTATTTTTTTTTTTTAACAAAGTATCAAAAAACTAGCAAAACATTATAAGGTAGACGTATAAAATCATTTAAATCCAGAAAGCGTGTTTATTTACAGGATTTGTTAACAAACAAATATTTTACAGTGTACCTGTACGGTATTAATGTTTTACAAACCTGGGTTCCTTCTTTTACCAGTGTTACAGTAATTAACTTTTTCACATTTTCACCCTTCACTTAGATGACCCTCATGCACGAACCGTTCTTACGCACAGATTTGTTCTTATACTGTGCGTACGAGTGATTTAGGATCATTTGTGGCATCCAACAATGTTTTCGTATCCTAGGATTTTTTTCAGATACGAACAAAATTTACGTGTGGTCCAGACCTGTCGTATATTTTACGAGCAGTCAGTCTGCTGTCATCCAGACGGCCTTTTCTCCACTAATAACTTTATATTTCGTTATTTAGAAAATATTTTGAGTTTAAAAACAATTAAATGCAACCACACATATTGGTTTAATTAAAGCGGCTTCAACACCCCCCCCCCCACGTCCACCACCTTGCGCCACCCGCGCGTGACCCCCCGCGCCACTCATGTCGACCACCGTGTGCCACGCAACGCGCCCCGCGCAACCACGCCACGCGCAACTGTCGGCACGGCCCCCCCACCCCGTGCCACTGTCGACACACACACACACACACACACACACACACATACACAGCGCCGCTGCAGAGACAGGGGAGAAAAAAGCGAAACCAGCTTATTCAGTTGTTTCATGTCATTTTTAATATAAACTGCCTGTTGACTGTGGGCGCTCACTGATGTCATCTGTATTCTGTGTGGGTCTGCGCTCAGATCCGGGGCTGACACTATGATCAAAGGCGAGTCAATTTTAATTCGCCAAACGCGTTTGTGTGTTTTCTGACGCATAAAAGCCGGAATGAATGGACACTTCCTGCTCGCGGTGGCAGGAAACTATATCCTTATATGGTGTTTTGAGGGGTGGGAATTATGTAAATAACCTCCCGCGTGCACGAGCAGGTGAATAGAACAGGTGGGATTCATCATTATTTACACAGCTCATATACACACATTTCCTGACGATAGAAGACTTTGTTGGATCTGACGTGGCATGTTCGTACGAACACTTCGTACGAACAACAGTAGGAGAAATTTAGGATAAAAATACGAACATTTTCGTGCATGAGGGCCAATGTGTCAAACAGGATAAATCAACTGTTTTAGAGCTCTACTGCACCTAGCTCTATATTTACTGATATAAGCATTAAAATTTACACTGACTTTAACTGAACACCGATCAAAAATAAAATGACAAGACTTACAAAACAACTGCAGAATCTAAGTTAGCCTTGTTCCACTTTTAAAGGTGCTGTATGTAGTTTCTGGAAAACGCTGGGACAGAAAAATTTTGAACAGAGACACCTTTCTGGTCCCTCCCCCTTGCTCTCTGGCTGACCTGAAACTCCACCTCCTTAACTCCTCCTCCTCCCAGCGCTGCAGGCTAGGACAAGCAGGGGATGAGCTGCGTGAAGCTGACACCCCAGCCACATGAACAAAACTCTGTTTTTATTGGCTGGTTCAAAAAACTCTGTTTTTATTGGCTGGTTAACGGCGGGTCACTGTGGGTTTTTAGAAATGCTTTTATTACCACCTGGAGAAGCCAGAGGACTATAGTTTTTTTCAGAGATTACCTGTCTAACATCAGTCTGTCAGGAGATAGTGACAGAGAGAAGAAATATGTTAAAAATATATTTTTTAGAAAAGTTACATACAGTAGCTTTAACCTCAGTTCCCACACTTGGTCTGAATATCATTCAAACAAAACAAAGTGAAACTCAAAACCCGGAGTTAGTAAGATATCACATCAAGGGCGTAATCACCATCTCAGAAGTGAGGGGGACAAATTTTTCAACCAACTCCTCAGCAAAGCACCTCAACCAGAACTCAACCATTTTCTTAGTTCAGGGTCATCCTCAGATTTATATCCCAACAGCTGTGCAAAATTTCCTTCACTTTCATTGTGCCCTCTTAGGGCTAGACCCTGCCTTGCCAAGAACTGCACAGCACGGATTATTTTTAAAAGACAGGATCGTGCCTTCTCTTGCTGTGATGCCCGCACGTTAGACAGTTGCACATCCACTGATCTAGTCTCATAGATTTGGGTTGTCAAGGCTATTTTGTGACATTCTGATCTAGCATGTAATGCAAATCTTTCACGGCCCTTCTTCCAGTTTTTAAAACCAGTAGAAATGAATTTCTGGTCTGTGTTTTTTGCAAGCTGTGACGTCTTCTTTAAAAAAGCTTTCTGACAGTAAAAGCATAGTACTCCTTCAACTCCTGGGATGACATGAAGCCAAGGGAAGTCCTCATACCACTGTCTCTGAAATCTTAGAGTTTTATTAGCCAACTTTTGACACACAATGGTCTTGGGATCTGGATGATGTGGCTTTAGTGTGGTAAAAGAAGCTCCATCCCCTTCTCTGTCACTGTCTGCAGGCTGTCCCTGACTATCAGTACTGTAGTCTGGTCTCTGCCCTGACACAGGCTCTTCTCTCTGTGCAATCTATAATACAGACAAAAAATATTTGGAGTGTGAATGAGAGTAATTCTGAAATATATGTAAAAAAAAAAAACCTGATCTGAAATCTGCATTGTTTCTCCCTGTAATAAATACATTTTTCTCAGCATGTTATAACCTGTCCTTACCTGGGAAGACCCTGCATCATCATCATCCCTGCTGCTGGCCTCTGGTTTGTCTCCTCCCTGACATTGCTCATTCTATAGTAGCAATAAAGATTAAATTTATTATGTGGAAAGCAAGTGAGTACAAATTTTGCACAGACATTAAACCTGGAAAAGGCTTATTCCTGGCATTAACTAACTAGCAAGAAATGTAAAAACAACCTTAATATTCTTGTTAACTAGCATAACAATATCAAGTCAAAAGTCAAAGTCAAAGTCAACTTTATTGTCAGATCTGCAATATGTACAGTGCAGGACATACACAGGACCGAAATTGCGTTTCTCTCAGTCCCTCGGTGCAACAGTAAACATCTAAACATTGAAACACTGAAACATATAATAATAGACATAAGCATAAAAATAGTAAAACTAACACTGTCCTGTGTGTTTTTTTTTTTTTTTTTTTTTTTTTGCATAGTGGTATAAAAAAAGAGTATAAAAAGTATAACTAAAATAAACTAAAGGTTTCTAGCATTGACATTTGCAAAGTGGCAAAGCAGCGAATGAGTCAATGTACACAGTATATGTATGAGGTAGTAGTTGATGTTGTTGTAGAGGCAAAAAGTGGCATATGCAGTAAGGCACATTGGGAATATGGCGGCCAGGAATATATTGGCATGTATGAACTAATCATCATTTAGATATCATCTGCAGTCAATGTGCTGCAGTCTGGTCTTTGCCCTGACACATGCTCTTCTCTCTGTGCTAATACATTTGAAAAATATTTTTGGAGTGGGAATAAGAGTAATTCTGAAGTATCTGTAAATAAATCCTGATCTGAAACCTGCATCGTTTCTCCCTGTAATAAATCATTTTCTTAGCATGTTATAACCTGTCCTTACCTGGGAAGACCCTGCATCACCATCATCCCTGCTGCTGGCCTCTGGTTTGTCTCCTCCCTGACATTGTTCTTTCTATGGTGGCAATAAAGATTTTTATTATGTGGAAAGCAAGTGAGCACAAATTTTACAAAGAAAATAAATAAGATTGTTTATTCTTGGCATTAACTAAGTAGCAAGAAATGTAAAACCATTATTATACCTGTCAACTATTGTAATTGCATGTATGAAGCAGTCATCATTTACCTAATACTATCTGCATGAGATTACTAGTGATTTAGCTACCATAATCTGTAAGAGTTTATTAGTCATAAATTAGCCAACATTATCTGTAGTATTTATAATTCATAATTTAGCTAACAGTGTCTGTAGTATATGTCATAATTTAACTAACATTACCTGTTGGTATTTACTAGTCATAATTTAGCTAACATTATCTGTTAGTATTTACTAGTCATAATTTAGCTAACATTAGTCATAATTTAGCTAACATTATCTGTTGTATTTACTAGTCATAATTTAGCTAACATTATCTGTTAGTATTTACTAGTCATAATTTAGCTAACATTAGTCATAATTTAGCTAACATTATCTGTTGTATTTACTAGTCATAATTTAGCTAACATTATCTGTTAGTATTTACTAGTCATAATTTAGCTAACATTAGTCATAATTTAGCTAACATTATCTGTTGTATTTACTAGTCATAATTTAGCTAACATTAGTCATAATTTAGCTAACATTATCTGTTGTATTTACTAGTCATAATTTAGCTAACATTAGTCATAATTTAGCTAACATTATCTGTTGTATTTACTAGTCATAATTTAGCTAACATCATCTGTTAGTATTTACTAGTCATAATTTAGCTAACATTAGTCATAATTTAGCTAACATTATCTGTTGTATTTACTAGTCATAATTTAGCTAACATTAGTCATAATTTAGCTAACATTATCTGTTGTATTTACTAGTCATAATTTAGCTAACATCATCTGTTAGTATTTCAACCTGAAGAGACTCACAAAACGAGAGAGAGAATACAATTAAACGGCTCCGGACAACCCTGAGAC
Source organism: Garcialebias charrua (assembly GCA_038048925.1). Lineage (NCBI taxonomy): Eukaryota > Metazoa > Chordata > Actinopteri > Cyprinodontiformes > Rivulidae > Garcialebias > Garcialebias charrua. The sequence continues at coordinate 6,930 of JBBPBX010053158.1, forward strand.
GAACACCAGCGCAGAACCTCCATCCTGAGCAAGCACGAAGCGACAGTGGGAAGGAAAAACTCCCTTGAGAGGAAGAAACCTCCAGCAGAACCAGGCTCAGGACAAGCGGCCATCTGCCATGACCGGCTGGGTCGCAGGGAACAGGAAGCAGGAATGCACACAGCAGCAGGACCAAGACGAAGGCGAGCAGGACAACCCCAGGCGGCGGAGGCGGGACGAAGAACAGGGGAGAACCGAGGAACCAGAAACCCCGGGAGGAGACGGGGAGGTGGAGGGAGGCGACTAGACTGGCAACGGGCAAACAGGAAGAGCTGAGGAAAGGGGCGCCTTATATCCAGGTGGACAGTTGAGTGATTCGATGCAGCTGTATCCAGGTGGACAGTTGATGAGTGATTCGATGCAGCTGTGAGTCCTGCCATTGTTGAATTTGCGTCTTCAACTTCATTTCAACCTGAAGAGACTCACAAAACGAGAGAGAGAATACAATTAAAATGTTTTATTGATTAAGGTTTCTTTGGCGCTCTGGCCCCGGCGGAGGGCATGCATGCCGGACTGCTGAGAGCTTGAATGTCCGGCATAGGGAGAGATTATGGATATCTACCCCCCCAAAAAGAATAGCCGGGGCCGAGCTGGCGTATGCGTGGGCAACACAGTCTTTCCTCGGACTGGCCAACGACGGCCTCTTTCCTCGGACTGGCCAACGACGGCCTCTTTCCTCGGACTGGCCAACGACGGCCTCTTTCCTCGGACTGGCCAACGACGGCCTCTTTTCTCGGACTGGCCAACGACGGCCTCTTTTCTCGGACTGGCCAACGACGGCCTCTTTCCTCGGACTGGCCAACGACGGCCTCTTTTCTCGGACTGGCCAACGACGGCCTCTTTTCTCGGACTGGCCAACGACGGCCTCTTTTCTCGGACTGGCCAACGACGGCCTCTTTTCTCGGACTGGCCAACGACGGCCTCTTTTCTCGGACTGGCCAACGACGGCCTCTTTTCTCGGACTGGCCAACGACGGCCTCTTTTCTCGGACTGGCCAACGACAGCCTCTTTTCTTGGACTGGGCAACAGCCACATTCCCGGGAACGAGCCTCGCTTGAGCAACCGAGAGCGAGCGTGCATGGGCTGCGGAGGAGAGATAGAGGAAAAGTGGGCCGAGACATCATGAGCCGCCAGAGAGTGAGCCGCACATGGGCTGCCATAGAGAGCCCGCATGGGCCGCCTGGAAGAGCGGGCCGAGTCATCATGGGCCGCCAGAGAGTGAGCCACGCATGGGCTGCTGGAGAGTGAGCCACGCATGGGCTGCTGGAGAGTGAGCCTCGCATGGGCTGCTGGAGAGTGAGCCTCGCATGGGCTGCTGGAGAGTGAGCCTCGCATGGGCTGCAGGAGAGTGAGCCTCGCATGGGCTGCAGAAGAGTGAGCCTCGCATGGGCTGCAGAAGAGTGAGCCTCGCATGGGCTGCAGAAGAGTGAGCCTCGCATGGGCTGCAGAAGAGAGAGAGTGCACCGAGTCATCATAGACTGCCAAAGAGAGAGCCCGCACGGGCTGCTGGAGAGAGAGCCTCGCATGGGCTACCGGGGAGTGAGCGTGCATGGACTACAGACCCTTCTTGGGAATGAGCCTCACGTAGGGTGCAAGAGAGAGTGCGTGCATGGGCTACGGCCTCTTTTGGGAATGAGCCTCACGAGGGCTGCTGGGGAGAGAGCAAGCACGGGCTACAGCCTCTTTTGTGAATGAGCCTCGCATGAGCTGCCGTCGGGAAGAGAGCCGGGGGAATGGTCCCGCATCGGCTGCCGCGAAGTGAGCCCGCATGAGCTGCCAGAGAGTGAGCCCGCATGGGCTGCCAGAGAGTGAGCCCGCATGGGCTGCCAGAGAGTGAGGCCGCATGGGCTGCCAGAGAGTGAGCCCGCATGGGCTGCCAGAAAGTGATCCCGCATGGGCTGCCAGAGAGTGAGCCCGCATGGGCTGCCAGAGAGTGAGCCCACATGGGGTGCCAGAGAGTGAGCCCACATGAGCTGCCAGGAAGTGAGCTAGGGAATGGTCCCGTATAGGCTGCCGCGAAGAAAGCCCGCATGGACTACAGGGGATAGAGAAAGGGAGAGGGAGCCAGCTTGGGCTGCCAGAGGAGAGAGAAAGGGAAAGTGAGCCTCGCACGGGCTGCCGGGGAGAGAGCCTTGCATGGGCTGCCAGAGAGTGAGCCCGCACGGGCTACCAGAGAGAGTCCGCACGGGCTGCCAGGAAGTGAGCCGGGGAATGGTCCCGCTTGAGCTGCCGCAGAGTGAGCCCCGCACGGGCTGCCGGGAAGAGAGCCGGGGAATGGTCCCGTAAGGGCTGCCGCGAAGTGAGCCCGCATAGACCACAGGGGATAGAGAAAGGGAGAATGAGCCAGCTTGGGCTGCCAGAAAGAAAGAGGGAGGCGACATTCACAGCCGAAGGACCCCACCACCAGCTGGCAATGCGAGAGCTTACCGAGGAACTGAGCAAGTGCTGAGCAACGAGCATGGATGAGATGTCTGGGTGGATGTAGGAGGAGAAGGCCGCCCAAGACCAGCAATCAAGCCCCCGGAGGGAAGCCTCGGGAGCACCCTGAATGGCTGCGGAGGGAGCATAGCCATGCCCACCAGGAGGAGCGAGATGGCACGTTTAGAGAACAGGGCCAGGGAGGAGCTCAATGGCAATGTTAGGGAACAGACCTGGGAATGGACCTAGATGATAAGAGTTTGCACGAAAGATAATGCCAGCCAGGAGGGATCGAATAAACGGGAGCCTGAAACGGCGTTGGTTAAGGAGCATGGGACAAAGCTAACACGGTGGGTATGGAGATTTGGAAGGTCCGGGCGACGGAACGGAGAAGATTAGACTGACAGGCAGAGGCGACGGATGACCTGGAAATAAATGAAAGAGAACAACCGCAAGGAGGGCAGTAATACCAACATATACTTTTCTCCACAGTTAAGAGGAGAAAACGACACTTATAGAAGAGGGTGAGTTCGTAGCAAAGAGGCTAACTAAGAAGTAAGATGGTGTGAACGGGAGACCAAACATGTAAGTAAAACGGGGTGAACGGGAGGCTAACCATGAAAGTAAAACGGGGCGAACGGGAGGCTAAGAAAGTAACGGGTTGATCGGGAGAAGGAAGATCAGCGTTTGGACCTGCGAAGGGCCCCGGGGGTCAACCGACGAGGGCAGACGGAACGTGGGTGTGCGCCCCTGCAGTAGCCGCACGCGTGGACTGCCAGGAAGTGAGCCGGG
>JBBPBX010053159.1:9661-23943 GCA_038048925.1 Garcialebias charrua
ATAATGAGGCGTAAACAACAGAGAAGTCCCCTATGCTACGTGGGATTCCTTGCAGAGTTGAGGAGACAGCTGTACTGTTGTCATCCTTCCAGCACATCAAAGACCCAAGCTTCGTGCTTCCTTGTACGTTCACGGTCCATGCTGGGTGATGTAAACTCAACAAAGCACCAAAGAGTGGCCCCGGCTTCTTCATCAACATCCTCTGAAGGGCCTGTTTGTTGTTAGACCTTTTTTTTCTCTCTCTTCAGAGCTGCGTGAACTTTTAATAGAACAATCGTAGAACCAAAGCATTTATAAAAAATAAAAAAAAACTTTTTTCCCTTTAAATACAAGTCAAGCCGTGGAAATCTTTTCTAGCTTCATTTATGCTCGAATAAGTCTGATCACATGTACTGTATTCTGTTTTCATTATTCATACAGCTAGCTCTTTGTTTTATTCTGCCCTGGTTTATTTATAAATGTCACATTCTGTGGATGCAGCTACAAGGTGGATTTCCTAAGGCTTGACGCCTTTTTCCCAGCAGGTCAGCATCTCACAATAGAACAGGGGCAAGTAGAACTGTTCACAGTTGAAGGTGCAGGGTCCTGGTTTTGTGCACATCATCCTGCTGTTGCTTCCAGACATGAAATATATGCCATAAGTCTTGTTTGTTACAAATAAAGTCCAGTTGTTCTGTATTGAACGCCTTTTTTGATTTTATCATGTCCTGGACGAATCTGGACCAGCATATGCCATAATCGCTTTCCTTTAGCTATGAATTGCCATTTGGACACTATACACATAAATCTTATATTTTATCTAAACATTCCAGTAAAATTGAGTTATAAATAGATGTAGAATAATAATTAAAAAAAAAACTTTAATCGGACTCCAGTTATTCTCGTTTAATTTCCCTTTTCACCCCACGGATTCTTAAAATTGCCTCCACCTGCCTATCTGCTGGAAAAATCCTATTCTGTTGATAAAATCAGCTCATGCAAGAAAAGCAGCTGACCGCCGCGCAGCTGTGTCTGTGCACAGTAAGGCTTTGGCTGCATATCCTCAAGTTCTTTAACGAGCACAATCTTTAAAGGTGTTGTGACATGATGCTAAAACATAGACATCTTTAGAAAGAGGAGCTACTCAGCTTTGATTTTTTTGTACACAGATGCTTCGAATAATTAATATATAAAAGTATTTTTTAATAAAATAGTTTTAATGCCTAAACTCTGCAGTGCGGGTGGAGAAAGGAGGGGTCAAACGCCTACACATTTTTATGACGCAATGTAATGAACGCACATTGTAAATAACAATGGCAGAGAATATAGAAACCGAGGAATTAAGCAATTTAAGTGAAGATTTGAGCGATTTGTCTTCAGTTTGGGAAGCCGAAGTTAGTTCGAGTGATGAACAAGAAACAGCTGGTTATAATGTAGGTCTGCAGCCGTATTTATTTGAGTCTTACCGTTCAGGGAGCGAGGGGGACTCCTCCATTGTCCATTCTTGACAAAGTTTTTCATCTTTTAGGAAAGTGAAAAGGCTCACTTGATCATTGGTGATATTAGAACACCCAAATGCGACACAACGTACCGGCATTTTTCAAGTTTTACAAAAAGAATATTTGCGATCTTGAAGACAATGAAACTGCGTTCTAATAGCAGCCTGCAGACTGAGCTACATGTCCCTACATCACAGGACGTCACATGCGGAAGTACCCGGATGTCCCGTGACGAAACACGGCGCCAAGTTTAAAATTACTTTGAAACCAATTTTCATTGATTTATCATTTTGCTTGTAAAAATGAACATAGTTGAATGATACAACATACTGTATACTGTATATGTTGTGCCACTTTATGCATAGTTCCAACATCATGTCACAATACCATTAAGACTCTGTAGGTGAATACTACCATAGTCTGGTGCTTGCAATGCAAAAAAAAAAAAGTCCCCTGGCAGATAGTTTTCCATGTGAAGTTTACTTTGCACACATCTGCACTTTCTGCTCATGATAGTTGTTGATATGTGAGCTTTGGAGAACCCACACCCGATGGTCATTCAGGAAATAATGCTTTGTAATCAAGAGTTACATGTCTTTCCCACTGAGAGATCTTTAAAAAAATTCCTCCATCAGTAAATACCTTTGGTTGCAATGTTTTGTGATCATCTCAAATCACACATACACACACACGCACGCACACACGCACGCACACACACACGTTTGTGCTTAGTGTGTCTCCATCTATGTATCTTCCTGAAAGAGAAGCACCTTCAACAAATAAAAAAAGAGAGGAAACAACGCTGTCACCTCTCACTGAACTTTACACAAACCCTCTCAATTTTCAAAATTTGTAGTATTTAATGCTTCAATGGAAAAAGCATAAACATATATAATAATAATAATAATAATTAATTCAATTTATAACACACTTTTCATTAGTGAAAATCTCAAAGTGCTACACACATTGAATGCTACACACATTCATACACCGGTAGCGGCAGACTACCATGCAAGGTGCTTTCCAGTCCTACCGGGAGCAACTCTGGGTTAAGTGTCTTGCCCAAGGACGCAACAACACATGGTGTGGGGAACCGGGATTCGAACCGCCAACCTTCCGATCGGGGGACGACTGCCATTACCACTACGCCACGGCCGCCCCGTATCTCTTTTATATTGTCACTCCTACACTGGGACATTGGGGTTGGGGCGTTATTGTCTTGCCCAAGGACACGTTGACATGCTGCAGGGGATGAAACCCTAAATCAGCGCTCCATAGTCCTGGTCCTCAAGTGCCACTATCATGCATGTTTTAGATGTTTCTCAGCTTCAACACACTTGAATTGAACAAACGAGTATTAACCAGGCTTCTGCAGAACTAGAAGACCTGCTGAAGAACAGAGAAACAACTAAAACATGCAGGATAGTGGCCCTCGAGCACCAGGTTTGAAGACCACTGCCTTAAATCATCAGCAACCTCCCTCCTTCTGCGATGGTGCACAGAATACAAACCGTATTAACTCAACTTTTTTGTTTAAAGTGTAACTCACCTCACTGTCGAAAGATAGCTCCGCCCCCAGACCAGATTCAAAAACTTCATGAAAATGGGTGTGTCGAGAGACAAGGAGGGGAGGAGGTGGGTGGTTGTGTTGCATTCACGCCCCCTCTAGCAACAAACTAAAACAAACTAAAACTCTAGCAAAAAACTTACAACAAGCAACAAAAAAGAATAAATATGTAGATGTATTTATCTATTCTCACCCGATCTATCCAAAAGAAAAGGCTTTAAAAAAAATGAAAATAATACTACAAGGTATGCTGTGACTGGGGATCGAACCTGAATCTGTCGGATCCCAAACCCGCTCCTACACCACTGCCCCATCTTGGCATTCATGCATTACTCGTCCATTGCATAATAAGAAAACAAATACAACCAAATAGTTTCGATGAAGAGAAAAGTATTCTTACAATAAATAAGTTAAAATATACAAATAACTAGTGCCATTCCAAAAACTATAATATGTGTTGTTGCAGTACTTTTCCGGAGTGCAATGTACCACTTCCATATAAGGTATGAACTGCAGCGAGGACCTTCCATCTCTGCAGGGGATTGGCTCTGCTTGAACCATTTTTGTGACGTCAGAGTGAGAAAACACGTCAGAGTGAGAATCCTAACCAATAAGAAAATTAGGCTGCAATACATCTGTTCACCCCATAGGACTACCGTAAACACGTTTTTAGACCAAATATTGCCGATTTAAACAAATACGCACAAATACAGGAAAATTAACACAGACATAGTGCTATAAAACATTTTAAACACATTCTAGGGAATTTATCAGCTAAAAAAAAGTTAATTTTGGGGTGAGTTACACTTTAAGGTGACCATTCACAGAAGTTCAAAATGCTCCTAACTTCATTTATTTTCTATGAAGTTTGAGCGTAGCACCTTGTTGGAGAACCCAAAGTCTGCCTGTTACACCTATCTCACTTCCACAGAAGATGCAAATCACAGATTTTACCCTAAACATGTTAAAAAGACACTAAAATGAATGCTTTTCCAAACTGTTTTACACATTAATATGGTGTTTTATGAAAATGACCTTGTTACTTGCTAAAGCCTGATCAACATTGCAAATCAATACAAATTTTACAAAACTCTAGGTATTCTTTTGACATTTGGATCAAAGTATTATGTAGATACAGTATGCATGTTATTTGCACTCAGAGTTACAGAGGCAGGGCAGGGATATACCATGAGTGCCACACACACTCACACAGGCCCTGAAGGGGATTCAGCTGCCGTTCCTGCACCATGATTAATGTCAACGGCAATATGAGCCCCACCACTCCCTAAGGCTGCCTCGGTTTCTTCTTTCTGGCCATGTTTTATCTTTCTAATGTGGTTGAAATACAGATGGCATGAACTTAAAAGAGAAAACCCATTTGTAGGGACAAGAAAGTTAATTCTCATTTGTAGGGACCTTTTAATGAATTAGACCAAAATTGGAAAGCCCCCAGCTGAGATTCTTCTAAAATGAGAGGAGATGAGTTGTGCAAATTCAATCAACAACATCAGTTGCGCACAGAGCATTTGGTAAACAGCTATCGTTGCTTCTAATTTGAGGTGTACAGTTCATGTGTTTCACTTGGCAACCGTCTTGAAGGGGGGACGATTTCAGAGTTCATTGTTCTAAACGTTAGCTTTTTAAGAGAAAAGCTCTTTAAATTTGTCCTGAATGTAATGTCTCTTCACTGGTACGTCTGCCTTTACTTCTTTCACACACACGCAATCTCACAGCTTGTGATCCCCGAGAAAGCTTGTCATTGAGCTGAATCCCATGCCAGCGATCCAAATGAGGAAGAGCTGCTGCATGTTTGATCTAACAGACAGTCTGTTTTGTCCCCTAAACTAATTGTTAGTTGTACATTTTCCCACAGGAGTTGCCTGTCTTCAAGGATCTTTGTGCAAACATTTCTAGTAGAGAGGAAATGTACTTGAATGGATAGATCATCCTTTGATATGGCAAATTAGTGAGTGTTTTTACTCCCTTCTCTTTGCTGTATCCTCAGACATCCATGAGGTAACCTTGGTGTCGACTTTAGTTCTTCCATGTTCTGGTTATCCAGGATTACGGGCTGTTTTCTCCCTGATTAACTAAGAGCTACAAATCAGGTAACGTGCTCACTGCGTTAGGAAGGTGTCGCCCATCAGCCAGGTCTCCGAGCACAACTCTAATTTCAAACACCAGCCTAGCAGGCGCTAATTGAGAGCATAATCCTCTTTGCTGTTTGAACACGTGCCCGTGCAGCTTTACCTGGTGGCAACAGGAACTGTTCAAACTTTCAGACTTTATTTACAGTAGTCCCTCGTTTATTACGGGTGACACGTTCCAGACACCGCCCTTCCCCTCCCACAATATGTGAAAATCCATAAAGTAGCGGCGTTGTATTTATTTTAGTATTTATATTAGGGGTGTTGATCGATTATCCATCCATCCATCCATCCATCCATTTTCGTCCGCTTATCCGGGGTCGGGTCGCGGGGGTAGCAGCCTAAGTAGGGAGGCCCAGACTTCCCTCTCCCCAGCCACTTGGAGCAGCTCCTCTGGGGGAATCCCAAGGCGTTCCCAGGCCAGCCGAGAAACATAGTCCCTCCAGCGTGTCCTGGGTCTTCCTCTGGGTCTCCTCCCGGTGGGACATGCCCGGAACACCTCACCAGGGAGGCGTCCAGGAGGCATCCTAACCAGATGCCCGAGCCACCTCAACTGGCTCCTCTCGATGTGGAGAAGCAGCGGCTCTACTCCGAGTCCCTCCCGGATGACTGAGCTTCTCACCCTATCTCTAAGGGAGAGTCCAGACACCCTGCGGAGAAAACTCATTTCAGCCGCTTGTATCCGAGATCTCGTTCTTTCGGTCACAACCCAAAGCTCATGACCATAGATGAGGGTGGGAACGTAGATCGATCGGTAAATTGAGAGCTTTGCCTTTTGACTCAGCTCTCTCTTCACCACGACAGACCGGTACAGAGCCCGCTTCACTGCGGACGCTGCACCTATCCGCCTATCGATCTCACGCTCCAGTTTTCCCTCATTCGTGAACAAGACCCCGAGATACTTAAACTCCTCCACTTGGGGCAGGACCTCATCCCCGACCCGGAGAGGGCATGCTACCCTTTTCCGGCTCAAGACCATTGATCGATTAATAAAATGTAACTAATTAATCGCAAATCAGTTTTAAAATAATCGCGATAAATCACGATTAAACACTTTAAGGCAACTTATAATAAAGATGGATTCATTCATCAGTTAAGTCATAACCTTTATTGTTTTTACTTTCACACAGTGTTTAAAAACTGAAATAATTTTGTAAAGAAAATGCAGCACCTAACTAAAGTGCATTGCAAACATTCATTTTGTGGTTCAAAACATTTTACTGTTTGATAAACTGTATGAATTAGTGTGAACTGAAATTTAGAACCTTACAGAACATTTCTGCTTTGTTTTAAACCACATGTATAAGATCTACTACTCCTCTTCATTTATCCAGCTACTAAGGCAAACCAGTCTCTACATTACTTGCATTTTAAGTCCTTGAACCTGGGATGAAGTGCAGTAGCATTCTTGAGCCAAGTGAGATTGGAGTTCTTCTTTCGTTGAGCCAGGTCTTCACAAAAGGCCTTCTTGAATCACAGTATGTTGACAGTATCATCATCTGAAGGCTCCATGACTCTGAACATGTGGCAGAAGGCAGGCAGCACCACAGAACAGGAGATGTGTCCACCCAGAGTTTCTGTGACATACCTGTGAAAACACAAATTAATAAACAATAATCAGGTCTCTCTTGTAAATGAGTCCTTGAGGCTCATTGAGACTAACCTGTGTAAGTAAAGGTTGACTGAAAAAAAATTCATTAGAGCTTTTATTTAATTTAATTCATTTATTCATTCATTTAGAATAAAAAAGCAAATTCATCAAAAAGAAAAACACTGAATGAAAAGGGAGCAGAAAGAAGAATTATATTTTATTTTTTAACACACACACACTTGGTTTGTTTATTTACACAGCTTAACTGACCCACTGACTTAACCAATATCAACTTAACTACAAAGAAAAAGAAATAAAACCGTACCTGCATGGCTCAGGTAGCTCCTCCAACTTTTTCAGCTTTCCAAGCTCAGCTTCTGTAAGCAGGGGGATTTCACCGTCTGTCCCGAGCGTTGTTATTTTTTTGCCTGGCGCTCGGTAGATTTACTCACAGTTGAAACAAAGGAGTGCAGGCTCCAGCTGTCATCAATAAAGTGAGCCGTGACACCCAAATAGTTATCATTGCTAGCAGAAGTCCAGTGATCGCATGTGAGTGCTGCAGATACGGTGCCTGCGCTAACAGCGTTAGCAAGCGGAAACCGGAAGTGAGGTTCGGCATCTGGGGGGAGCTTTTCAAAATAATCGTTGGGTTATTTTATTTTAACGCGGCATAATAAATAAAATAACGCAAATAATTAACGCGCTAATTTCGACACCATTAATTTATATAAATTTTAAAGTTTTAGAAACACTTCCCACACTCTTGCAATGTTTGAAACTCTTCAACCTACGTCAATTTAACAACATACATACAGTACTGTATATGTAGCTACTAAATTTTACCTACTGAGCAGAACAGCAGTTGCTTGGTTCGTTTATGGTCTGACTCGTTTCCGTTTCTGCAGACATATCCTGCAGCAACAAAGCCCACAATCAATGTTCTAAACTCTTAAACCTACTAATCTTGGTATTTAGTTACAAAATTTTACTCACTAGCTCTGCAGAACAGCAGCAGCTCGGTTCTGCTCCCAGTTGGTTCCATTTTGGCGGACCTACCCTGCCGGTTCTGGTTTGCTCTCCGGCTCGGGATAGTGGCGGTGAGCTCCGGATGGAGCGCCAGACCTTCAGTGGCATGCATCCTGTTCAGAAGTCCTCATGGGCTGGCTACCAGCTTTTAGGATTCACCGATGGGTCAGGAGGTCCAGTCCGGTGGGTTCCGTGTGGCTCTCTTCATCCACTGGGCGACAAAGTCACTGCAATAAGCACTGAACTTTTTCCGATCAGATCAAAACTTTCCCTCTAGTATTTCAGCAGAAGGAAACAGGGCTTCTGGGCGGGGCACTGTTGGCTTCTGGGAAATGTAGTGGTTATGTGTGAGGACACAGTGTAGGCTTATTGAGAGAAAACTACAAAATGGCGGCACCTATCCAAAGTATTTTTTTTTAATGTTTTTACTGTACTGTGTCCAGTCCTGTCCCAATCATATGTGTTATATTAAAATTGACAATCATGTGTCATGTACAATTTTTTTATTTATTTTTCTCATGTTCAATCTTACTTTAAAAAACCACGATAGAGCGAGTCCGCAAAAGTCGAATGGCGAAGTAGAGGGACTACTGTATTTTATTTTATTTTTTCAAACTGAATTTAAAAGTCATATGACCTATGTACTTTTTGATATATAAAACCCTGAGAACATGCAATGAGAAGACAACTGCTTGGGGTTTGTACATGTTTTTGTGCATATTTGTTGTTTTTTCTTCAGTCAAGAAAAAAAAAAAAAAACTAAAGCCAAGTAAGAGTTGTATATCAGAGTGATCAAGTTTAGACTGGTACCAGGATCTAATGTTTGGGCTCACAATGAAAATACTTTAATTTTAATTTTTTATGTTTCCTCTAAAACTTCAGTTGATTAGTTGAGAGTACAAGACCATGTGCACACAGTTCCAGCATTTAATTTTGGGGGGAAAAAAGTGTACATGTGCAAAAACAGTGTTACAAAATGTTCTACTTTAGCAAATAAATAATTTATAGATTTTACTGCAGCTTTTTTTCTAAAATCTTGGCTTTTAGAGCTATTCAAGTCTAATATTTTCAAATCTACATTAAATATTTCATGTACAGCATGAAGCTCAGGACTAAATGAGCAGCTTTACAATCAGCTGTTGTTATATTTAAACCAAGTCTCCCTGCTCAGCTTTTTCTAAAGGCGTCTTGAGACTCAAGCTTGAGTGCTCTGATTTTTCTTGGATCAGGAGCACAAATATTCCACTGCAGGGGTCTTGTTGCCCTCAGAAAACCCACGTTCAGACGTTCGCTGCAATCGGCTCCTAGAATGAGATTTGTCTGAGGATAATGGGGTTAGAAAAAGACCTGGCGTGCGGCGCAGAGCTGTAACAATATCCAGGTACCATCCCGCGTGTGGTATCCTCTGTGGTGGAGCAATCAAAAATTCATTGTCATGACTCATAATCCCATAATCATTTGATACAGTGCATGAGTCAGTGTGAAGGAAATATGGAAGTGCTGCAATTAAATTAAAAGATAAAGCCCCCTTTAAATCCATCACACCATCACTGTTAAAGTGTATCCCACGAGCGTGTGAGGCTTTAACGTGAGCGCGTGTGTGATTGCGTTACTCAGTCAGCCTTGTGGCGCGGCTGATCGAGTTAGCATACTGGGGCGAAATTGCAGTGGTGGAAGCCAGATAATGTGTTGAGCATGTGGAGAGGGAAACCTAAGCTGTGTTTGAGGATTTAGTTGGGAAGCCATGCAAGACATTGATACCGTTTTCACACAGAAGCCTTGTATTTTATGAAAGTTGATGAATGCACTGTTCTGTTCAGTTCGGCTTTGTTTCAAAGCAGAGTTGCATTCAGGAAGTATTGCTCAATACGTGGTAAAACATACAAAACAGAGAATGTATTTAATACAAAAATGTGTCACTAAACTTGACCTTTTATATTATACTGTATATATTTTTTTGTCTCATTGTTTGTATTTTTTCTCCTTTCTTCTCTTTTTTTAGAGCAAGGAAATAGCCTTCCAGCTTCAGGAAGACTTAATGAAAGTCCTAAACGAGCTTTACACGGTAAGTAACGATTGCCTTTTTTCACTGATTCACCTGGCTTTGCTTGATGAGTACTGATGTCGAGCACTGAAGCAGCTCTGAGTAATATTGGCCCTCATGCACGAACCGTTCGTACGCACAGATTTGTTCTTAAACTGTGCGTACGAGTGATTTAGGATCATTTGTGGCATTCAACAATGTTTTCGTATCCTAGGATTTTTTTCAGATACGAACAAAATTTACGAGTGGTCCGGACCTGTCGTAAATTTACGAGGAGTCGGTCCGCTGTTATCCAGACGGACTTCCTTCACTAATAACTTCATATTTTGTTACTCAGAAAATATTCTGAGTTTAAGAAGAATTAAATGCAACGACACAAATTTGTTAAATTAAATGAAGCGGCTCCAAACCCCCCCGCGCCACTCATGTCGACCACCGTGCGCCACGCCACGCCCCCCACCCCCGCGCGCGGCCGCGCCACTCATGTCGACCACCTCCTGTCATGTTGGCACGCTGCGCACCTCTTGCCACCACCTCCTGTCATGTTGGCACGCTGCGCACCTCTTGCCACCACCTCCTGTCATGTTGGCACGCTGCGCACCTCCTGCCACCACCTCCTGTCATGTTGGCACGCTGCGCACCTCCTGCCACCACCTCCTGTCATGTTGGCACGCTGCGCACCTCCTGCCACCACCTCCTGTCATGTTGGCACGCTGCGCACCTCCTGCCACCACCTCCTGTCATGTTGGCACGCTGCGCACCTCCTGCCACCACCTCCTGTCATGTTGGCACGCTGCGCACCTCCTGCCACCACCTCCTGTCATGTTGGCACGCTGCGCACCTCCTGCCACCACCTCCTGTCATGTTGGCACGCTGCGCACCTCCTGCCACCACCTCCTGTCCGTGCTGCGGCGAGATGTTTTTTTGAAGCCATTTTCAGATCAAACCATTTATTCTTGATTTCTGATACTGTACGACCCACGGGAGAACATGCACTATATTAATATGAAGTTAACTGTAGTTTCGAGACATTTTAAAATGCTTCTGTTCAAAAACACATCCGACACTTGCGGGGGGGGGCGTAGCAGTGCGCGACTGAGAGCAGAACTCCGAACGCGTAAAGTTCTTCTTTTTACTTCTTGAGTTTGAATGAATGGACACTTCCTGCTGTCTGAGGCAGGAAAGTAGCCTTATATGGTGTTTTGAGGGGTGGGGATTATGTAAATGACCTTTCCGCGTGCACGCGCAGCTGTTTAGAACAGGTGGGATTCATCATATTTACGCAACCCATTTACACACGTTTCCTCAGGATAGAAGACTTTGTTGAATCTGACGTGGCATGTTCGTACGAACGCTTCGTACGAACAAAAGTAGGAGAAATTTAGGATAAAAATACAAACATTTTTGTGAATGAGGGCCATTGTTAGTAAGTATTGGTTACCAGCTGACATCAATAATCCTGTTGTCTGCCTGATTTTACTTTATATTTTACTTGAAAAAACAATTACCACAGCAAATCTTTGCTCAGATTCATTTTTTTTTAACAGAAGAAAACCAATCGTCATCCTCACACTTCTTAGTTTGCCATGAAAACCATAAAGTATCATGTTTGTGAATGCTTGACTTATTAAACCCCGTGCTTTTTTATTTATTTATCACTTTTGTCGTGCTCATTAGGAGATAAAAGTCAAACCTCCAAAGAGAGATTGGAGTTAAATAGCAACGTGTTTTATAGATTTTCCTTTATGTCCTTTCTTTTTTGGACTTACAGCAGATAGTTTACAGTAGAGGTGGAAAACAGAGAGACACGTTTCATGTAAGAAATGTCCAGTTAGGGCTCTAGTCTTTCTAAACACCCAGTGGTCTCACCATTAAAACTACCCATGTGTCACCGAAGCACCTCTGACCCGTTGTGGACATACATGTGACCTTTGGTGCAGTTTGGTGTTGAGAGGAGATGCTGGGAAGAGATAAATCCTGTGGATTGTGGTTTTTCATGGGTCGGGGTCATTTGGGAGTTTTCCCTGGATTTTCATCCAGAAGTGGGTTCTGGGGTGGTTGAAGGACAAAATCAAGTTCTGACACTCCACAGCTGTTGGAGGAGGCTGCTGATGAAGAGACTTGGATCCAGCAAAGTTCAGTCAGGTCCTCTGGATGGTTTCTTTTGTGTTGTTGTTGAGACGTTTCATCCTTCATCCAAAAGACTTCATCAGTCCGAGGAGCCACAACAAATGTTCAATAATCCAGGTAAAAAGTTCAACTAAATTTAGTCAGGTCATCTGGACGGATTTTTATTTTTTATTTTTTTTAGCATGAACTTTGATGCTTTGGATCAATTTGGCTATGGCTGCCTCAGAGGAGTCGACGGGGGAGAGGACAGGCCCCAGAAACCATCTTATCACCAGCAAACTGGTTGGCCCACTATGTGAGTGTGCTGCTTGTGGGACTGAGTTTGTTTGTGGCTCCCCAGATTGAAGAAGTCCTTTGGATGAAGGAAGAAACGTCTCCAAAAAAAATAAACAATAAGTCCAGCTGACCTTACTGAACTTTGTTGGATTTTTTTTAACCAGGATTATTGAGCATGAACTTTGAAGAGATTTGGATGTTTTATTTATTTATTTATTGTAGGGGGCTAAGTGTTCAGTTGCACTTCTTCAAGTACATTTTTAGTTTAAATAAAGACCTTTTCAAAGTAGGTTATGGATATTTGGCTGAAAACGGACTGAATTTGTCCTAAAAGTCAAAGTTTAGTACGGTAGATGTTTATTCAACCTTTATTTATACAGGTTAATCCCATTGAGCCTCGGAGACTCATTTGTACAAGAGCGACCTGGCTTTAACTAAGAGTGATGACAACATTGGACAACAATGACAACAATAGTTAAATCTTAAAATATGCATACAAATTATTATTTTTATTTATTTATTTATTTTAAACACGTGAAAATAAAATGGTAATTAAAAGAAAAGTAGCTAAAAAACAGCTAGATTATAAGGCAGTGTAGAAAACTAAAAACAGGAACATGTCTGCATTGGTTCTTGCCTGGAACTTAACAGATGTTTGAAGCCACTTAGAGAGGTCATGTTCGAGATCTTCAGATCTTTTTGTAAGATATTCCAGGAAACAGGAGCGGTGTAAGAGAAGGCCCTTTTGCCTAGTTCAGTCCTCACTGAGGGAACACTGCAGGTAATAATGTCTTTAGAGCGCACGCTGTAGCTGCACTCATGCAGTGACATGTAGGAGGAGGTTTAGACCTATTTAAGAAGATTAAAAACTTCGATTTTGCCCATATTATTAGCTTTTTACACCATTGTTGTACGATTACTAATTCTAGGAGGACATTCTGTGTAAAGTAGTTGAAGCCGTTTCTTTTAAATCACTATTTTAAAGTTTTTACATATCTAGACTGCTTTTTCATGAATGTCCTGAAAGCATCTGTTAAAAAAAAAATCCTTGTGTTAACTAATGTTGCATAATTTGAATTTCATCAGACCATCACACTCATGCACTGCGCAGGCTGCACATCTGCAGGCCAGTTTCTATAAAATCATTTTCAGCTCTGATTTTCTTGCTTTTGGAACAGCGCCGACTGTGTGTAGCTTTGACCTTACTGGTGCAACTACTTAAATTATTAATCAAGAGCTAATTCTACTCCCATAACTACCGGTACTAACATTATCTTACTACCTTAGTTTAATGTGTTCCATATGTTGTCAGCAAATAAATTCCAGCTGATCCTTCTTGTAGTATGATAAATTGTTGCATGTTGTGTTGTTATTGCATCACAAGCTGGACTACGCTGACATATGCTGGTATTTAAACAGCATTCAACAAAACTGTGAATCTGAGGAAGTCTTGCGTAAATGATTTAGTCCAGGGCTGTCAACCTCGGTTACAAAAGGAGGACAAAATTAAAAACCTGGTTTAAACCAAACATCAGTTTCTATAAGTTCATTAACTCAAGTTAGATACATGACGTCTTTTCTTGGTTGCAGGTTCATGTGACGTTCTCTGTTACTCTTCCCACATCAAAATCTGATTATTGAATAATACAAACAAGTTTTTCTTGGCTTCAAAGTTGACCAACTGTCATGAGAAGTTTGCACTAAATAAATATTCTGATGCGTGCTGAATAATCCAGGTAGATTAATCTAACAAGGTTAAGTCAGGTCGTCTTTCCGGATTCTTCTTTGTTGAAATGTTTCATCTTGAAGTCTTTTGGATAAAGCCAATGAAATGTTTCTACAAAGAAGAATCCAGCCAGAGGACCTGGCTTTACCTTGTTAGATGCAATAAATCATGAAGTTTATGAATGAATGTAATTTATGAATAATAAATCATGAAGGACCCCACTCACCCAGCACACACACTTTTTGCCCTGCTCCCCTTCAGGCAGGAGGTTGAGGAGCATTAAGTGTAGAACCACTA
>JBBPBX010053160.1:0-23943 GCA_038048925.1 Garcialebias charrua
TGAACATGTTATATTTACATGCCTATTACATGTATATATAAGTGCATATATACATGTATATGTAAGTGCATATATACATGTATATGTAAGTGCATATATACATGTACTGTATATGCAAATGCATTTAAACATGTAAATGCATATATGTATATATACAAGAATATGCATATATGTACATATGCATAAACATATAGATGTATATATGCATAAACATATACATGTATATATATGCATATACATATAATGTACAGATAGACATATACATGTAAATATAACATGTTCAACTGAAGTTGTGTGTGTTTGTGTGTGTGACCGTTTTGTGGTTTTTAAGGACAGTGTTTTGTCAGGACAGCAATACGCTATACAGTAATCAGACAATCAGATAACAGCTCATTACTGTCCTGACAAAACACTGTCCTTAGAAACCACAAAACAGTCACACACACAAACACACACAATTTGAGTTGAACATGTTATATTTACATGCCTATTACACGTATATGTAAGTGCCTATTTACATGTATGTGTAAGTGCATATATACATGATGGAGTCTCAGGTGAGACAGAGGTCCAGATAGAGTCTCAGGTGAGACAGAGGTCCAGATGGAGTCTCAGGTGAGACAGAGGTCCAGATGGAGTCTCAGGTGAGACAGAGGTCCAGATGGAGTCTCAGGTGAGACAGAGGTCCAGATGGAGTCTCAGGTGAGACAGAGGTCCAGATGGAGTCTCAGGTGAGACAGAGGTCCAGATAGAGTCTCAGGTGAGACAGAGGTCCAGATGGAGTCTCAGGTGAGACAGAGGTCCAGATGGAGTCTCAGGTGAGACAGAGGTCCAGATGGAGTCTCAGGTGAGACAGAGGTCCAGATGGAGTCTCAGGTGAGACAGAGGTCCAGATGGAGTCTCAGGTGAGACAGAGGTCCAGATGGAGTCTCAGGTGAGACAGAGGTCCAGATAGAGTCTCAGGTGAGACAGAGGTCCAGATAGAGTCTCAGGTGAGACAGAGGTCCAGATAGAGTCTCAGGTGAGACAGAGGTCCAGATGGAGTCTCAGGTGAGACAGAGGTCCAGATGGAGTCTCAGGTGAGACAGAGGTCCAGATGGAGTCTCAGGTGAGACAGAGGTCCAGATGGAGTCTCAGGTGAGACAGAGGTCCAGATGGAGTCTCAGGTGAGACAGAGGTCCAGATAGAGTCTCAGGTGAGACAGAGGTCCAGATAGAGTCTCAGGTGAGACAGAGGTCCAGATAGAGTCTCAGGTGGGACAGAGGTCCAGATAGAGTCTCAGGTGGGACAGAGGTCCAGATGGAGTCTCAGGTGAGACAGAGGTCCAGATAGAGTCTCAGGTGGGACAGAGGTCCAGATAGAGTCTCAGGTGAGACAGAGGTCCAGATAGAGTCTCAGGTGGGACAGAGGTCCAGATAGAGTCTCAGGTGAGACAGAGGTCCAGATGGAGTCTCAGGTGAGACAGAGGTCCAGATAGAGTCTCAGGTGGGACAGAGGTCCAGATAGAGTCTCAGGTGGGACAGAGGTCCAGATGGAGTCTCAGGTGAGACAGAGGTCCAGATGGAGTCTCAGGTGAGACAGAGGTCCAGATGGAGTCTCAGGTGAGACAGAGGTCCAGATAGAGTCTCAGGTGAGACAGAGGTCCAGATAGAGTCTCAGGTGAGACAGAGGTCCAGATAGAGTCTCAGGTGGGACAGAGGTCCAGATGGAGTCTCAGGTGAGACAGAGGTCCAGATAGAGTCTCAGGTGAGACAGAGGTCCAGATGGAGTCTCAGGTGAGACAGAGGTCCAGATGGAGTCTCAGGTGAGACAGAGGTCCAGATAGAGTCTCAGGTGAGACAGAGGTCCAGATAGAGTCTCAGGTGAGACAGAGGTCCAGATGGAGTCTCAGGTGAGACAGAGGTCCAGATGGAGTCTCAGGTGAGACAGAGGTCCAGATAGAGTCTCAGGTGAGACAGAGGTCCAGATAGAGTCTCAGGTGAGACAGAGGTCCAGATAGAGTCTCAGGTGAGACAGAGGTCCAGATGGAGTCTCAGGTGAGACAGAGGTCCAGATGGAGTCTCAGGTGAGACAGAGGTCCAGATAGAGTCTCAGGTGAGACAGAGGTCCAGATGGAGTCTCAGGTGAGACAGAGGTCCAGATGGAGTCTCAGGTGAGACAGAGGTCCAGATGGAGTCTCAGGTGAGACAGAGGTCCAGATGGAGTCTCAGGTGAGACAGAGGTCCAGATAGAGTCTCAGGTGAGACAGAGGTCCAGATGGAGTCTCAGGTGGGACAGAGGTCCAGATGGAGTCTCAGGTGAGACAGAGGTCCAGATGGAGTCTCAGGTGAGACAGAGGTCCAGATAGAGTCTCAGGTGGGACAGAGGTCCAGATAGAGTCTCGGGTGAGACAGAGGTCCAGATAGAGTCTCAGGTGAGACAGAGGTCCAGATAGAGTCTCAGGTGGGACAGAGGTCCAGATGGAGTCTCAGGTGAGACAGAGGTCCAGATAGAGTCTCAGGTGAGACAGAGGTCCAGATGGAGTCTCAGGTGAGACAGAGGTCCAGATAGAGTCTCAGGTGAGACAGAGGTCCAGATAGAGTCTCAGGTGAGACAGAGGTCCAGATAGAGTCTCAGGTGAGACAGAGGTCCAGATAGAGTCTCAGGTGAGACAGAGGTCCAGATGGAGTCTCAGGTGAGACAGAGGTCCAGATGGAGTCTCAGGTGGGACAGAGGTCCAGATAGAGTCTCAGGTGGGACAGAGGTCCAGATGGAGTCTCAGGTGAGACAGAGGTCCAGATGGAGTCTCAGGTGAGACAGAGGTCCAGATAGAGTCTCAGGTGAGACAGAGGTCCAGATGGAGTCTCAGGTGAGACAGAGGTCCAGATAGAGTCTCAGGTGGGACAGAGGTCCAGATAGAGTCTCAGGTGAGACAGAGGTCCAGATAGAGTCTCAGGTGGGACAGAGGTCCAGATGGAGTCTCAGGTGAGACAGAGGTCCAGATAGAGTCTCAGGTGGGACAGAGGTCCAGATGGAGTCTCAGGTGAGACAGAGGTCCAGATAGAGTCTCAGGTGAGACAGAGGTCCAGATGGAGTCTCAGGTGAGACAGAGGTCCAGATGGAGTCTCAGGTGAGACAGAGGTCCAGATAGAGTCTCAGGTGAGACAGAGGTCCAGATGGAGTCTCAGGTGAGACAGAGGTCCAGATAGAGTCTCAGGTGAGACAGAGGTCCAGATGGAGTCTCAGGTGAGACAGAGGTCCAGATGGAGTCTCAGGTGAGACAGAGGTCCAGATAGAGTCTCAGGTGAGACAGAGGTCCAGATAGAGTCTCAGGTGAGACAGAGGTCCAGATAGAGTCTCAGGTGAGACAGAGGTCCAGATGGAGTCTCAGGTGAGACAGAGGTCCAGATAGAGTCTCAGGTGAGACAGAGGTCCAGATAGAGTCTCAGGTGAGACAGAGGTCCAGATAGAGTCTCAGGTGAGACAGAGGTCCAGATAGAGTCTCAGGTGAGACAGAGGTCCAGATGGAGTCTCAGGTGAGACAGAGGTCCAGATAGAGTCTCAGGTGAGACAGAGGTCCAGATGGAGTCTCAGGTGAGACAGAGGTCCAGATAGAGTCTCAGGTGAGACAGAGGTCCAGATGGAGTCTCAGGTGAGACAGAGGTCCAGATGGAGTCTCAGGTGAGACAGAGGTCCAGATAGAGTCTCAGGTGAGACAGAGGTCCAGATGGAGTCTCAGGTGAGACAGAGGTCCAGATAGAGTCTCAGGTGAGACAGAGGTCCAGATGGAGTCTCAGGTGAGACAGAGGTCCAGATAGAGTCTCAGGTGGGACAGAGGTCCAGATGGAGTCTCAGGTGAGACAGAGGTCCAGATAGAGTCTCAGGTGGGACAGAGGTCCAGATGGAGTCTCAGGTGAGACAGAGGTCCAGATAGAGTCTCAGGTGAGACAGAGGTCCAGATGGAGTCTCAGGTGAGACAGAGGTCCAGATGGAGTCTCAGGTGAGACAGAGGTCCAGATAGAGTCTCAGGTGAGACAGAGGTCCAGATGGAGTCTCAGGTGAGACAGAGGTCCAGATAGAGTCTCAGGTGAGACAGAGGTCCAGATAGAGTCTCAGGTGAGACAGAGGTCCAGATGGAGTCTCAGGTGAGACAGAGGTCCAGATAGAGTCTCAGGTGAGACAGAGGTCCAGATGGAGTCTCAGGTGAGACAGAGGTCCAGATGGAGTCTCAGGTGAGACAGAGGTCCAGATGGAGTCTCAGGTGAGACAGAGGTCCAGATAGAGTCTCAGGTGAGACAGAGGTCCAGATGGAGTCTCAGGTGAGACAGAGGTCCAGATGGAGTCTCAGGTGAGACAGAGGTCCAGATGGAGTCTCAGGTGAGACAGAGGTCCAGATGGAGTCTCAGGTGAGACAGAGGTCCAGATAGAGTCTCAGGTGAGACAGAGGTCCAGATGGAGTCTCAGGTGAGACAGAGGTCCAGATAGAGTCTCAGGTGAGACAGAGGTCCAGATGGAGTCTCAGGTGGGACAGAGGTCCAGATGGAGTCTCAGGTGAGACAGAGGTCCAGATAGAGTCTCAGGTGAGACAGAGGTCCAGATGGAGTCTCAGGTGAGACAGAGGTCCAGATAGAGTCTCAGGTGAGACAGAGGTCCAGATAGAGTCTCAGGTGAGACAGAGGTCCAGATAGAGTCTCAGGTGAGACAGAGGTCCAGATGGAGTCTCAGGTGAGACAGAGGTCCAGATGGAGTCTCAGGTGAGACAGAGGTCCAGATGGAGTCTCAGGTGAGACAGAGGTCCAGATGGAGTCTCAGGTGAGACAGAGGTCCAGATGGAGTCTCAGGTGAGACAGAGGTCCAGATGGAGTCTCAGGTGAGACAGAGGTCCAGATGGAGTCTCAGGTGAGACAGAGGTCCAGATAGAGTCTCAGGTGAGACAGAGGTCCAGATGGAGTCTCAGGTGAGACAGAGGTCCAGATAGAGTCTCAGGTGAGACAGAGGTCCAGATGGAGTCTCAGGTGGGACAGAGGTCCAGATAGAGTCTCAGGTGGGACAGAGGTCCAGATGGAGTCTCAGGTGAGACAGAGGTCCAGATGGAGTCTCAGGTGAGACAGAGGTCCAGATAGAGTCTCAGGTGAGACAGAGGTCCAGATGGAGTCTCAGGTGAGACAGAGGTCCAGATAGAGTCTCAGGTGAGACAGAGGTCCAGATAGAGTCTCAGGTGAGACAGAGGTCCAGATAGAGTCTCAGGTGAGACAGAGGTCCAGATAGAGTCTCAGGTGAGACAGAGGTCCAGATGGAGTCTCAGGTGAGACAGAGGTCCAGATAGAGTCACAGGTGAGACAGAGGTCCAGATGGAGTCTCATTGGGGACAGAGGTCCAGATGGAGTCTCATTGGGGACAGAGGTCCAGATGGAGTCTCAGTGGGGACAGTGGTCCACATGGAAACTCTGGGGGACAGAGGTTTTAGTCTCACTGCTCCAGGATTATGGAATAATCTCACCGCTTCCTATCAGACAAACTTCTAAACTTTTCTAAATGTTTTTTTTTCAATTCCCTGTTTTTCGTCACAGCTGGTTCAGTTTACTCCTGTGTTATTGTTCATTAAAATAAAATAAAAGTTTTATAAATAACACCCTGATGCATGCTCAATAATCCAGGTAGAAAAATCTAAAACATTTTTCCTTTGATTTGTTTTGTTTTTTGAATGTCCAGAGGACCAAACTTAGCTTTTTTAGATTTTATAGATAACGTTGCCGTAGTTTTTCTTTCTTTACTTCAAACCAACCCCAGAAGTAAATTTTAACTCTTAACCTCCCAAACACAAACATTTATTCATCATCATCATTTCTGCTGCAGCATAATTTATTTAGAAATCTGATCAAACTTCACTGAAGTTTCAGCAAAGATAATTTAAACTCTCAATGAGGATGAGTTAATAAACACATCAAATCACATTCAGCTGGTAACACCTGATGATCCCTCAGATAAAACTACTAGAGCTTCAGACCACACAGTTCAAAACACTTACAGTTCTTGTCCCTAGTCCAAAGTTCTGGCTTCACATCCTGAGCAGTGAGGGATGAGGAGGCTTCAGCTGGCTGTGCAGGACAGGTGTTCATACACGCTGCAGAACGTCAGCAGAAAGAGGAGGTGTCCTGCCCTCACCCCCCACCATCACCCCCTCCCAGGCCCAGATCAGTTGTCCTCCTGCAGCTGCAGCAGCTCTTCATTTCTGAAAATAATCTGTTTAAATCCAAATTAAAATCTGTTTACAGGATATTTCTGTGTTTAATTACATATTTTCATTCATTCTACTTGTTTCTAACTTGGTCTGAACAGACTCATAATGAAATCCAGTTTCTGGTCAGTGCTCTCTCAGATGATGTAATGCTGCTGCTCTTTTCTGAAAAGATCTCCATTTATGGAACTGAATCTGAGGCTTGAAGAAAAGGATTAAAACCTGTTGAAACGGGGGCTCGTTCACAGCTTAAATTATTTAGTCCGTTCATCTTGACTGGTTGAAAACAGGATTAATTAGCCCCAATTGGCTGGGATGGATGTGCTAAAGAATACATCATTTAAAAAAAAATTAAGTCTTGTGTTTGTTGATTGAAAACTTTTTTGGATGAGTTCATGATTCAGGGCATCATGATCATCCCCAGGATTTTTATTTTATTTTTTTAATTTTTTACTATGATTATTTGTTGTTTGGTTGATACACAATGTCAAAGCCCCCCAACAAGGATCAGTATTACATGTGTTTTATCCTTTTTGACTCTTAAGTGTGAATGTTTATGAAACATTCACACTATTATGATCCATTTTTCTTCCGTACAATTTTGGCTCAATTCTCGTCTTGCAGTTTTAAAGCTATTTCAACAAATCATATCAAAACGTTCAGCTCTTTCAGGACAATCCTGCTATGATATTTGGTATTGGTGCAAGTTTAGCTTTTTCAAATATTTAGCCTTTTCTGACATTTTTTCCCTGATAGAAAATGAAATTTGCTTATTTTACATCTTTCACATTTTGTTCTGCTTCATCTTCTTTCAGTTTCATTCTGCAACTTTAAACTCTTTGCAGCTACATTTAGCTAATTTCAGCTTTCAGCTATTTTTTTTTTCTCTTTTCAGATTCTTTCAACTAACTACAACATTTCTGTGATCCTTCTAACTGCTTTCTGCTAATTTTAGGTTGTTATGCTCCTTTCATCTCCTATCCGTAAGTTTCAGCTTTTTCGACAATTTCAGCTACTATTTAGTTGTTTTATGCTAATTTTAGCTTTTTCAGCTAACTCCAGATTTTTTTTGCTCCTATTTTAACTTTTTTCAGCCTATTCAGCAAAAAAGGTGCTCTCCACTTCCTTCTTGTAATTGTATCTTCTTTCTGCTTTTTAGCTACATTTCAGCTGTTTTTTTTTGTTGTTGTTTTTTTGCAAATTTCATTCATATACTGTACAGTGTATATATATAATTTCCACTTTTTGTGCTCATTTCAGATTATTTCAGCCTAACTGGGCAAACATGTTTTTCTGCTTTCTTCTGCTACATTTAAGCTTGTTCCACCTTTTCAGGTAGCTTTTTAGCATTTTTAAGCTATTTTTAGTTGTTTTAAGATAAAGTTTTTCATGGTACTTTTTGCTACTTTCAACCAAATAACTTACAAAGTATTTATGGTAATTTAAGCTTGTTATGTTCCTTTCAGCTTTTTTTCTGCTAGTTTCAGCTTTTTTCTGCTATTTCAGCTATTTAGCTGTTTTATGCTAACTTTAGTCTTTTCAGCTAATTCCACATTTTTTGAGCTCCTTTCAGCTCGTTCTGCTTCATTTTGGTAGTTTAAGGTTCTTTCTGCCTTTTCAGCTTCAGCTTTTTTCCTAATTTAAATTTTTTTTTTTGCTAATTTCCTAACATATGCTAATTTCTGCTAGTTTTGAGTTTTGACCTTATTCAGCAAAAACGTGTTTTTTCTCCTGCTAATTAAGGCTTGTTCGGTCATTTCAGCTACATTTCAGCATGTTTTTAGCTCATTTCAGCTGTTTTTCAGCAAGTTTTTCAGTAATAAGCATTTCATTTTCTTTCAATTACCCTTTATTTTTACAGGTAGTCTCATTGAGTCACGATCGTCTTTTAACAGCAACTAAAAAAATATGAACACATAACCCCTGTCCTGGCTTCCCTCCACTGGCTCCCTGTCCACTATCGGATTGATTTTAAGATTTTATTGCTTGTTTTTAAAATCTTAAAAGGTCTGGCCCTGTCTCATTATTATTATTATGTGATCTTATTAACATCTACACTCCAGTAAAAGCACTCCAGTCTACCAACCAGTTTCTCTTAGATGTCCCCAGATCCAGAATGAAATCCAGAGGTGATCGGGCTTTTGCGGTTGCTGCTCCAAAACTGTGGAACAGTTTACCTTAGAATTTAAAGACAGCTCAGACTGTTGAGACTTTTAAATCTTTGCTCAAGACTCATCTGCATTCCTTGGTATTTCCACGCAGAGTCTGAGAACAAATTCTGAGCAGATTTTATTGTTGTTGTTTTAACATTTTATGTTTTAGTGGCACTAGATGCATTTTACTCTTTTCATTTTATTTTTATGTTTTAACTTTAAAGCACTTTGGTCAGCTTCGGTTGTTTTTATGTGCTATATAAATAAAATAGACATTGACGATAACTTATTTTCAAGAGAGACCTGTTTAGGGAGTAGATGGTGGGGGTTAAGGGTCTTGCTCAGGGGCCCAAAGTGGGTCGAATGAGCGTGGAGGCAGGTATGGGCATTTCGCCTTTTCCACCCACATGTTTATGGTATCAGGAGTCAAACCTGCAACTTTCTGATCACATCTTCTCTAACCTCTGTGCCACCACTCCCCCTAGTTCCCCCATTCACACTGCATTTTTGCAGGAAATGCAGTTTCTTTATTCATATACTCATCTTACATAACACAAACAACCTTTTGAACAATCTGAATTTGGAGTGTCTATTTTGGATTGGATTGAAAGGATAATGGCTAATCTAAGTGTTCTGTTTATGTCTCTGATACTTCTGTGGCTACTTAGTGTCGCGCTCCTGCCACGTGGCCCCCTGGTGGGTGTTCCTTGCCTGCGGGCGTGCTTGGGGCCCGCCCTATCTGGGGCTGGGCGCTTGGGCGTTTGTCGGCTCGGCCTGGTGGCTGCCTGGTGGGGCTCGTGTCCTCTGGTCCGGTCGGGTCTGGACCTGAGGGGTGGGCGTCCCCGGTGCCCGGGCCTCGGTGACCGGTCCTGGGGCTACGTCGGGGCAGCGGGCTCCGGCGGGGGCCTATGAATTTGTCGCGGGCGACCCCGGGGGATCATTGTATGTGGTCGCTGGTGGGGTTCATCCGGTTCTTCCCCTTGGTAGGATCTGGGGAGTGGGCTAGTGGCTCGTCCTGTTCGGGTGGTCCTGGGGACTCTGGGCTCGGGGTCCTTCCTGGGGTCTTGGGCTTTGATCGCCCCTTCGTCTGCCTCGGGCTTTGGGGGACGGATCTCTGATGCTTCACAGTCGCTACTAAATGTTCTATTGGAGGAACCTTATTCACTTATGCATGCTCACAACCACACACAAATGGATGCAGGGATGTATATATAGATATATGCAGATATGTAGATGGGTATATGAATGAATATAAAAGTATATGTATGTATACTATATATATATTTGTAGGTATGGGTATGTGTATTTATAGAATTCTACTGCAAGCTCATGAATATTATTAGTCTTTATGCATGTATGTTCCATTGTTGTGTTCTGTCATGTGCTTTGCAGGATTGTGGACGGAGGTTGGGTGTGTTTGCCTTCTCTTTTGATTGATAATTGTTGATTTGTTGTCTTACTTTCTCTTTTCTTTCTTTCTCTCTTAAAAAATATTGGAGTGAGAGGATGGCTATAAGGTGTGAAGCGAGGCCATCTATATATGAAAAAAAAGTGGATTATCTGTAAAGCACTGAGACAGGAAACGAGACAGATAGTAAAGGTTTAAGGTGTTTCAGAAATGTGCAATCAGTCATGAGGGATGTTGAGGCAGACCCACTGGAGAAAATGCTTAGTCCTTGATTGTGAAGATGGCAATATTTGCACAATTATTTGTGAATGATTTGATGTTCTCGCTTGTTCTTGGTGTTATTGCAGGTGTCAGAAGTGAGTGAGAGGAAACCAAGGAGTCTGAGGAGAGGGAAAATGGGCTGGGCAGATCCTGTGGGAATTTCTGTTTTTGTCCCATCATTTCTTGTGTGTCCTGTTTTTCTTCCTTGTTGTCCAGCTCCTGTCTCACCTGCCTCCAATTCTAATCACCCCAGGTGTTTGTCATTCCTGTCATTAGTCTCCTTATATATTCAGTGTCTTCTGTGCTTTTCCTTTGTCTGTGGATTGTGCTTGAAAGCCTGTCATGTCTGTTCCTCCATAGTTTCCTACATCTCATGTAAGTTTTGTTGCCCCATCAGCCTTTTGTTTTGTTTAAATAAATAAATGAGCTTTATGTTTACCTCAGAGTCTCCTGTGTGTGCCTGCGTGTGGGTCCAACACAATAAATAACATGTTTATGTTTATGTTTATTAAATTTGTTCATTTTTTTTACAAAAGAAACAATACAAGACAATCCCATAAATGATAATGTACAAAATATAAAAAAATGAAAGGTAGCAGAAAGAAGAATAAATCTTATTATATCTGCCCCTTACTTCCAACAATCAGATTAAACAATAATAATCAACCATGTAAACAATAATAATCTTCAACCAACTTTTTCCAACAATCAGATTAAACAATAATAATCTTCAACCAACAGTACAAAATGACTAACTCTTTCTAATTTTCTAACTAATACAATACACATTACGCTATTTCATTTTTTTTTAACACATTCGTTTTGATCATTTTCTTAAATGTAAACATTGACTTGGCATTTTTAACTACATTCTCCAAGCCATTCCATAATCTAATTCCCTGGATTGAGGTAGAACGTCCCTTCAAACTAGTTCTGAATTGTGGTTTTACAAACATCTCTGTCCCCTTAAGATTATAACAACTTTGTCTTTTAACAAAATGCATTTGGATATTTAAAGGTAATGCATTATTTTGAGCCCTATACATAACTGATAAAATATTATAGTCTACCAAATCATGGAACTTCAATAACTTCAGTTGATAAAATAATGTACTTGATGGATGACGGTAATGTTTTCTAGTGATAATTCTTACAGCTCTTTTCTGTAATACAAAAATAGGCTTTGTGATTGTTTTACACACATTCCCCCAAACATCAATACAATAGATTAAGTGTGGAACAATGATTGTGTTATACAACAAATACAGAGCTTTATCATTCAATAGGTCTCTGACTTTGTACAGTACTGCAATCGATTTAGCTATTTTTATTCTTACAGAATTTATGTGTTGTTTCCATGTCAGTTTGTCATCAATGATAACACCCAAAAACTTCACCTCACTCACTCTACAAATCTCAACATCCTCAATTTTGAGTGGAACATCAACAGTTTTCTTTTTATTACCGAATATCATGTAATTAGTTTTTTCTAGATTTAATGATAATTTATTTATTTTAAACCAAGTTTGTATCTTGACAAATTCTGTCTTTATCAATTCCAACATTTGTTCTATATCTTCACCTAAACAGAAAAAAGTGGTATCATCAGCAAAAAGTACACATTTAAGGAGTCCTGACACATTTACCAAGTCATTCACATATAAAATAAAAAGCTTTGGTCCAAGTACAGAGCCTTGGGGAACTCCACATGTGATATTACAGAGGTCAGATCTTACATCATTTATTTGTACAAATTGTTTCCTATCTTTTAAGTAGCTAGATACCCACTGTAATGCTGGTCCTCTAATACCATATTTGTTCAGTTTTTCAAGGAGAATGGTGTGATCAATAGTATCGAATGCTTTTTTTAAATCAACAAAAATACTGATACAATATTGTTTTTGATCGACAGCAGTAGTTATTTGTTCCATTAATTCCATGAGAGCCATTGATGTAGAGTTTTTTGCTCTAAACCCATACTGACTGTTGCTTAGAATATTTTGTTTATCTATAAATTGATCTAGTCTGTTTACAAATAGTTTTTCAAGAATTTTTGAAAACTGTGGTAACAAGGATATAGGTCTATAATTGTTGAACACACATTTATCACCATTTTTAAAAAGAGGAACGACCTTAGCTACTTTCATATTATCTGGAAATATTCCTGTTGAAAATGATAAATTACATATGTATGTGAACGGCTCAATAACATGGCTCATTATGTCCTTTACAAACATCATATCCATGTCCACCCAGTCTTTTGATCTCTTGTCTGTAAGATTTTTTACTACATTCATTATTTCCTCTTTGTTAGTTCCATTTAGAAAAATACTATTTGCACAACCTGTAATTGAGTGGATCACATTTTTATCTACTTTTGGTATTTTAGCTGCAAGGCTTGATCCAACATTCACAAAATATTGATTAAATCCATTTACAATTTCATTTTCATCATGAATTTCATCGTTGTCTTTTACAAAATATTTTGAAATACCAGTTTTTGCTTTATGATTCTTCAGGACACTATTCATTACTCGCCATGTTGCTTTCATATCACCATTACTTTTATCTAATAATTTACTATAATATTCTTTCTTATGTTTCCTTATAATCCCTACTAATTTATTTTTATACTTTTTATATTTTTCTTCAGCGCTCTGACTTCGCAATTTCAAGAAACATGAATACAAATAATTCTTTTTTTTACAAGCATTTCTCAACCCTTTTGTCATCCATGGTTGATCAATCGTATTTCTCTTTGTGTAATTTGTTTGCACACAATTCTTTTCATACAGAGCTTCCAAGATATTCATAAACTCATCATATGCTCTGTTCGCATCATCAACATACACATCATTCCAGTCTTGTTTATCTAGATCCTCTTTCAATTTTTCCAAAACTTTTTTTGACGTGTTTATGATCTTTTTCTTCATTGTGACTGCTTTTGTGATGCTTTGATCATTTTTATAGATTGTGAAAACTGGTAAATGATCACTTAAGTCGGTCGTTAAGATACCACCTATCACGTCCCCATTTGTTATATTTGTGAAAATATTATCAATTATTGTGGCACTATGAGTTGTAATTCTTGTTGGCTTTGATATCAATGGATACATATTTAAACTGTACATTGAGTTTATAAATGTGCTTATGTTATTTGAATCTGTTTTATTTCCCATATCAATGTTAAAGTCTCCACACAAAAAAACATTTTTATTAAAACTCTTCTCCATTAGCTCCAAGATTTTATCCGTGAATATTTCTATATTTGCTCCTGGTGATCTATATACACAACTTATTATTATGTTTTTATCGTTTTTGTTTATTATTTCTATTGTTATCATTTCCATAATATTATCAACTATTATTGACATTTCACTATTTAATTTACATTTTATTTCATTATTGACAAATAGAGCGACTCCACCACCTCTTTTATTATTTCTGTTCATATGATATAATTCATACCCCTCGATGTGAATATTACTTGTGTTATCATCATTGAGCCATGTCTCTGACAGCGCTATTATCGTAAAAGTTCTATTTAACTGTTTTAAGTAATCTGTTATTTTGGATATGTTTGCATTTATACTTCTGCTATTAAAGTGAATAATAGAGAGAACTCCATTTGATATATTGATGTCATTAAACTGCTCTTCATTATAATATTCGCTATCTTTTATTACAGGAAAAAAATTTGCATCAATCACATTTTCAACATTATATATTTTAGGTTCTGAGTCTTCGTATGTTGTCATGTTCTAATGTATTTGTTCATTTCACTGTATATTTTATCCATTTTGAGTGTGAGTTGTTTCATTGATTTGTAATTTTTCATCTCCTGAGTTCATCCAGATCCGTCAGCTCTTTTATCATTTTAGGCTGAGACCCTTCCTTTGTTTTGATAAAGATGTATCCATTTCTTGTCCATGTTGATGCTATTTTGTTTTGTTTTTTTAACAACCTTGCTTCATGTGCAATTTTTCCATTTTTTTTTGGTTAGATGTTCATTTATGTAAACTTTTGATCCCTGCAGATTTCTTTTTTTGCATGCATAACATAGTTTTTTGTATTCCTGCTAATGAACTTGACGACTACTGACGGTTTGAATCTTGGTGATTTACTGGGCAGGGTGTGACAGAACGAAATGTCCTCATGTTGTATGTCAATGTTCATGTCCCGTACAAAAGTAACTCCCGTATTCTCCGGCCTATAAGTCGCACCGGAGTATAAGTCGCACCAGTCCAATTATGTCCAATAAAACCGAAAAATCCACGTATAAGTCGCACCGGCCTATAAGTCGCACCTCACGGCACAAAACGAGCATGCGCAGCAACAACAGACCTGCAGTGCAGCAAACAGACCTGCATCTCTTTGATCTTTAAAGATAAACACATAAAAAATATATTCTTGTTAGCTGACATTACAGTAAAAGTGTGTCTCAGTTTAACTTTTCTTGATAAATGCACTTTGATGGTTAAAAACCGTTAAATTAAGTAACCATTTTTTTTGACCAAAGTGAAAAAACCGAAAAATCCACGTATAAGTCGCACCGGCCTATAAGTCGCAGGGCTTAGAAATGTAGGCAAAAAGGTGCGACTTATAGGCCAGAGAATACGGTACATGCTCCTCCAGAGTCTCTTGTTCTTCCTGAGATTCATACTCATTTGGGTCACTGTTATTAGGAGCTCTTTTATATGTCCGACACTTACTAACATCAAGTCCTGAGATCACCACGTTGTCTTGCTTTGTGTATTGTTCTAAGTCCTCTATTTTTCGTTCTAGTTCAGCAATTTTATTGTCTTTGCTAATTATCAGTTCTTTCAGTTCTCTTATTTCTTTAACCAGACCGGCCTGGGAATCCATTTTTGCTGTTAATTTTTCTATTTGTTCACCCATAAAGTTGAGTGATTCTTTAAAGTCTTGCATTTCTACTGAGTTGTTTCCCTCCGAGTCTGGTGATTTTTGTCCTCTATTTCTCATACTTACAGAGTCTGGTGACTTTTGCCCTTTATTTCTCATACTTACAGAGTTTGTGATCTAGTGGTAGCAGGTCTTTGGTTTGTTTGCTGAACCACGTGGCCCTTCCACGAGGCTCACAGGCCTAACGATGGTGGCTGTGGCCCAGCAGTGCAGCACCCAGATCAGCAGTTATTAGATCAGAACTCACGGTCTCAGCAGCCTGCAGCAATCAGATCTGTTATCCGAAGAGGTTTGCTCACTAGCCCGGCGGCGGTCCTCCTGCTCACGCACGGTGCCTGGCCCTCCCCGGTCGCCGCAAATCCAATGTAGCCCAGCTACATCACATCAGATCCAAAATATCTCTTTTAGACCACCGTTGCAGAGCAAAGAGGGAACTGGAAATACTCTCCGTCCACCTGTCTGTGCAGGTTGTGATCTGGATAACTGTAAAAATAATTGAGGCACTAACTTCCATTTTGGCGTGGCTGTATCTACGTGTAAGAAAGGTTCCTTTGAAAATTGTGTATCTACCAAAAATTGGGTTGCAATGTCAAAATCCAAGATGGCCACCACCTTATATGCATGTAAACCGACCACCCCTATCATTTAAAGAAACTATGCCTTCTAGTTTTTAAGTTGTCAAAAGTATATTTCCTCAAATGACTGGAGTGGTCAAAGATTAATCTATGGGGGTCAAGGCCACTATTGGACCCCCTGGCTCCTCCACTGCACCTGGTGGTCTCCCACATCTCTCCAGGATCCATCACTTTTCCTCTGTTCTCCTCAGTAGCTATGTTTACATGGACATAAGTAATCGGATCAAACGGCCGATCGGATCAAAAGTGCGTCATGTAAACACCCCGGTCGGGTTATTTTTTGTGTATTCGGCGTGATCCGACCTAATTTGCGATCCGTTCGAAACGGGTGGTTTACGCCGATCCGTAGCCCGATGTGTGCGCATGTAAACACATATTCTGTTCCTTTTATCGGACTGCGGAAAACTGTCCTGACTGCGCATGTGCGCTGCGCGCGGCAGCGCACCCCTCCCCTCCTTTCCCAGCGCTCTCATACTGCGAATAGAAAAGACTAAAAGCATGCGTTGCTTGCCTGTAGCTCTATCAGGGAGTGCAGTAGTGCAGTAACAACTCCATCGCCGTCATTACAATCTGGCCGGGTCCATTTTTTGCGCATCTGTTTACTTTTGTCCCGGAAGTAACTTCTTCTTCTGTGGTTTTCACGAAAGCAACTTCCTCTTCGTTTTTTAAAAAAAAAAGGGGAGTGTACCACTCTGCGCATGTCTGTTCTTCTGGTCAGAATAAAAGCCTGCTGCATGTAAACGCTCGTCTTGAACGGATTGTGCCCATGTAAACAGTACTATCTAATTATGCAATCAGAGGACATTTCAATCCCGTCACAAAATTTTGCCCATGTAAACATAGCTAGTGTAACTCCCACTCACTGGCATATATTTCAACAAAAACATTAAAATTTATTTCATTCTGTGTTCAATTCAAATCCAGAAAAACACTCATGTCTAGAACAACAAACTCTCGCTATTCAATAACCTCAGCAATGGGGGACATCGGTGTGCTGATGGTTTGTTTTAAACATTGCAGGGCAATCAGATGGGAAGATGTTTCTTGGCGGATCTTGAGCTCAGCTGTGGACCTTTGATCCAGCCATCAGGAGAGCGAGGCAGAAGAACGAGGTGACAGTTTGACTGGGCATGGGCAATAAACTCAACCAAAGCTCCACCTCTGAGCGGGAGGAGGGGAGAAGAGAGCAAAAAACAGGGATAGGCAGGAAGCATAACACTATCTGCAACAGGTAAGATGTTAAAGCTGGGATCTGCGATTTCTGGAAAGCCCTGGCACTTAGAAAAATTTCCAGCAGGTGAAATCATTCTGCTCCCTCCCTCAGAGCCATATATGACTCAGAGGGAGGGAGACTGTCCGTTCTCTGGTGAACTTGGGTTCTGCAGCTCCGCCCCCTGCTGTGTGTGTGCTCGGAGGAGCGCTTCAATATTCTGTGATTATATGTTATAAAAACCTTTTAAAAATATAATAAAACCATAGAGCACTTGTCCAACATCACAAAATCCAGCAGAAATCAGCAGAGGTTCACGAAGCAACGTTTGGACATGATTTAATTCGCTCGTGATTTCCTCTTTCTGTCAGCGCAGGTTTGGAATGTCTGGAATGGAATGCTCCGCCTCCTCTACATGTACTTTCTGCGCTGCAAAGTTCTGTGATTATATGATAATAAAACCTTTTAAAAATATAATAAAACCATAGAGCACTTGTCCAACATCACAAAATCCAGCAGGAATCAGCAGAGGTTCACGAAGCAACGTTTGGACATGATTTAATTCGCTCGTGAGTCGTGACAAATCCATTTCCTCATTCCTGTGAGTGGAGGATGAAGCGATCACTTGACTTTTTGCAAAAAAACTAAATAAAAGTCCAGCTCTGGGATGAAGAAGGGATATTTAATACATTTATGTCACATAAAAAACAGTCCTGCATCGCTTTGCAATCCTTTGAATGAGAACGAGCCGCGGCGCTGAGGCTGTGAGTAACAGGCGGGGGCGTGACAAACAACTCTGTTTTGATTGGCTAGTCATTGTCCTGGTCACTCTGTTTTCAGTGTTTTTATAAATGCTGATAGAGAAGGAAGGGGACTATAGTTTTTTTCAGAGATTACTTGGTCTAACATCAGTTTGTCAGTAGATAGTGACAGAGTGAAGAAATATGTTAAAAATATATTGTTTGAAAAGTTAGACTGCATTACAATCTTACATACCCCAGCTTTAATTATTCCTAACCTGTCTGTAGGAGCCAGTTCAAAAGACCTGAGCTCTAATCAACACTTTTAGTCATTTACTAAGGGTAGATGCAGACAGACAGACAAACAGACTGACAGACAGAGGCCTGCATTGTAAGTAAAATAACCCTTTCACAAGTCAATGTAAAGGGCGAGATACACTCGAGCGTCCTCACGATACGCCAATACGCAGCGTACGTACGCCCCGTACGCAGCGTAGCCCCGCGTAGCCCCTCAGGGCAAGTACGCGCAAAGGTATTTTTTTACTACGCATACGCGATCCGCGTGCGCGATACGCGGTGTCTGACCTAAACTTCCCCGGCGCCGGACTGTTTAAATTCCCCTTCTTTATCGCTGATCGGGCCTTTTCTTTTGTTTTTTTGCCTAAAGTCAAGTAACCGCTTCTTCCTCCGTTCACTCGATGAATGAAATGAATGAATTCAGGTCCTACCTGGGTGCGCGATGTTTTATATGTTCCCTGGTGGGCTGTGGTGGGCTGTGGGCTGCAGGAAAAGCACTCCGTGCTCAGCTGCTCATATTACAACAAGGAGAACGCGAGCGTTTGGAGCGAAAAACTAGCGGAAGTGACGATCGGAAGTGACGGTACGGAGGAAATGACGTCAGAATTTGGAGCGAAAACACGAGAATCTACGCGAGAACGAAAGCCGAGTGTAGCAGCGGCTCCGTATACGCGCGTATACGTCCGTATACGCGCGTATACGGAGTCTGCTTGAGTGTATCTCGGGCTTTAAGGTGCTCCAAAGGCTAGATGGACAGAGAGTACCGTAAGTAGAACAAACTCAAAATAAAGACAGCAGAGAAACTAACAAGGTTAGGTTAGGTTAGGTTACTTTATTTATGCAGTGGTACAAAGCATACATCCATGCGCACACACAAAGTAAAGTAACACAAAGAAGGAATTAAAAACAAAACAAGCAGACAAAAGAACAAATGAACATTACCGCTGAGGAATAATGAACACCTGCAGGTCATCTTTCACCTCCTTCTGTTAGATCATGGCTACTGAACCTTTCAAGTTCTTCTAATTTCATTTTGGATCACAATCAGACTCTGGGAGGTTGCTCCTGATGGTTTTTATTAACCCTTCTTTGACCACCGGCCATGTTCTACAGATGTCTGACTGAAGTCTCTGATGGACCATGTTAACCTGCAGAATGTCCCAATGTTTGATTCTCTTCAATCATCAGTCAGGGTCCAAGGATCAACTGGCACCATGATGTGTCTGGTTCAAGCCCGTCCAGTCAAATAAAGCAGATCCCTGCACGAGGAGCTAACCTCTACAAAATGAATGTCAAAACAAAAGATTGATCTAAATGAAGGCAAGGAAACCCTATCAGATGAGACCCCCGTAATGTTAATGTGGACTTCATTACTGTTTCTTTATATACATTATATTTTTGGTAACTGGGACCTTACCATACCATAACATACCATTTTATTTATAGAGCACTTAAAACAGCAACAAGGCCAACCAAAGTGCTGTACAAATAGACACAAAAAAAAAACAGACAACACATAAGCAACAAATGAAGCTAAATCAGAATATAGACATAAAAACCACAGATAATAAATATAACGACTAATATAAAAAAAGCGTTCAATACAGAAACAACTGGACTTTATTTGTAACAGAAGACGTTTCGCTCTTCATCCGAAGAGCTTTCTCAATTCAAAGAGCAGAGTGTTGGAGTAAGTAGTTGTTTCTGTATTGAACGCTTTTTTATTTTATTTTATCATGTCCTGGGTGACTGAGAATCTTCACCAGCATATAACGACTAACCTGTGTGAAGCAAACAGGTTCAAACACAGATCATCTGGTGTTGAAAGCTATGGAATAGTAGTGGGTTTTTAAACGGAATTTGAAAACCGAGAGGGAGGGGGCCTGTCTGACAAGCAGAGGTAACTTGTTCCAGAGTCTTGGTCCTGCTACAGAGAAGGTCCTGTCACCTCTGCGCTTAAGACGAGTTCCTGGAACTGTGAGGAGCAACTGGTCCACTGACCTCAAAGAACATGGTGGGACATACGGCTGTAGCAAATCAGAGAGATGGGGGGGGGGCGCGAGACCGTTCAGCGATTTGTAGACATACAGGAGAATTTTGAACTGGATTCAAAGATGAACCAGTAGCCAGTGCAGGGAGGCCAAGACTGGTGTAATGTGCTCTCTTTTGCCTGTACTGGTTAAAAATTGGGCTGCTGCATTCTGGACCAGTTGTAGTCGTGCAATGCTGGTCTGACTGATACCAAACAGGAGCGAATTGCAGTAATCAAGCCTAGATGTAATGAATGTGTGTATTACTGTCTCCAGGTTATTTTTGGACAATATGGGCTTCAGCTTAGACCAGTGGTTCTTAACCTTTTGTGAGGTACCGAACCCACCAGTTTCATATGCACACTCACTGAACCCTTCTTTGTTAATAAATAAAATGTGATTTTTTTTTCCAAATTCCAAATTCAATTTACTGGTGCACAAAATGAGCCGTGCATTAACATTACCTTGCTTAAAGAACAAAACCAACACAGTGTATGAACTCACAACAAATTACGGTATTACTTTTTTCTGGCCCCATAAGAGTTTCATCACACAAGTGTGTCTTTACCTCTGCAGCAGAGGCTCCGCCAAACCCCTGAGACCGGCTCATCGAACCCCTGGGGTTCGATCGAACCCAGGTTAAGAACAACTGGCTTAGACAGTCGCCTCAGCTGGAAAAAACAGGATTTAACAACCATGTTTACATGACTGTTTCATGGAAGGGTCCATTATCACTCCCAGATTTGTGACTCTTTGTATTTCCTGACAGGGCTAGAGCAGAAAGGTTGATGCAGTGGTTCATGATTGTGTTGTTGGGAGGGAACAACATGACTTCAGACTTCTTTTCATTGAAACTTAAGAAATTTAAAGCCATCCAGTCCCTGATATCAGCCAGGCAGTCGAGCAGAGGTTGAATAGAGCATGTACCACTTTGTCTTAGGGGGAAGTAAATTTGACAGTCATCATCGTAGAAGAGAAAAGTATGTTGTGTTTCTGGAAAATAGCACCAAGTGGCAGCAGGTATAAAGAGAATAGGAGAGGACCCAGGATGGAACCCCTGCAAAAAACCCTATTTAAGCGCTGCCAGTGCAGAACTAAAATCTTTGATGGAAACACAAAAGGATCTGTCAGCGAGGTAGGATCTGAACCAAATGAGGGCTGATGCTGTGATGCCCACCCACTGCTCTGACCTAGCAATGAGGATCTCATGGTCGATGGTGTCAAAAGCAGATGTAAGGTCCAATAGGGCAAGCAGAACAGAATCACCAGTATCTGTGGATAAGAAGATGTCATTAAAAACCTTCAGTAGGGCAGATTCAGTGCTGTGGAAAGATTTAAAACTGGATTGCAATAACTCAAGGAGAGCGTGATCCTCCAGGAAGCACTTCAACGGAGACTCAACTATTTTTTCCATAAGTTTAGAAACAAATGGGAGTCTGGAGACAGGCCTGAAGTTGGATACGACTGAGGGGTCAAGGTTTGTTTTTTTCAGGAGAAGTTGAACAGCAGCATGTTTAATGTTTTTGGCACCACACCAGTGGATAAACTGCTATTCGCAATAGCAAGAATGGAAGAACCAAGAGTAGGAAAAACCTCCTTAAGTAGTCGAGGAGGGACCACATCAAAGGGGGAACCAGATGTTTTCAAGCTGCACATGACCTGCTCTAGAGAAGATAGAGAGATTGGTTCAAAATGGTCAAATACATCAACAGATTGAGGTGGGATGGATGGATCATGAGTTGGAGGAGAAATGAGAGCCGTGTGGTCGCAATTATTTCTAAAAAGAAATGTAGAAAGTTCTCGCACAGCTCAGTCGAGTCTTCCAGAGGTGATGATTCAGTGAGGTGGAGAACAGAGTTTAGGGTAGAGAAAAGAACTTGTGGGTTGTAAGAGTTTGAGGCAATGATCTCAGAAAAGTATTGAGATTTAACAGTTTTTATTGCTTTCTGATAACGGTGCCAACTCTCTTTTAATATTTGAAAAGAGACCTGCAGCCTGTCTTTCTTCCATTTGTGCTCCGCCCTCCTGCACTGCTGTCTAATGGTCTTGGTGACGTAATTCAGCCAAGGTTCTACTCTGAGTTTTGATTCTCTAGTTTTAACAGGACCAACATGATCCAGAACCTTTAAGCAGACAGAGTTGAAAAGAGATGTCAGCTCCTCAGTGGTGGAGAGAAACACCAGGGGCTGAATTATCATTTCAGAGTTATAAACATTATTTATGAGTTATTTGAGATTTTTATTAATGAAAAGTGCGTTATAAATTAAATTCATTATTATTATTATTATTATTATTATTATTATAAACATCTGTGAAACATGTGGCAATGAAGTGGTTCATGGCCCGGCTACGATTTGCAGGAACACATGGCTTAGGAGTTAGATGGGGGAAGGTGAACTCAAACCGGACTGGCATGTTGTCTGAAAAAACATTATTATCGATTTCAAGATTAGTAGCAGTCACATCACGAATCAAAACAAGGTCCAGTGTATGTCCGCGCTCTTGGGTGGGACCGTTTACACACTAATTTAGATTAAATGAGTCCAATAAATCTAAAAAGTCCTTAACCATGCTCATGTGCTCATGACAGCACACGTGCAAATTAAAATCCCAATAATGACAACATGATCATATTTTGGTGTGATTTCAGCCAAGAAATCAGAAATTTCATTTAGAAGTCCTTAGATCGAGGTGGGCGGTAGACGAGTGTGCATAAAGTCAAAGGTGAATGGCAGAGTTCAAAGACAGTCAGCTCAAAGCTGGAGCAGGAAACTGGGATGGGCAGTTGTTTACAGTCAACAGTTGATTTGAATATTGTTAATAATCCACCACCACGGCAGCCTGATGGTCGTGGGTCATTAAAATACAGACAGTTCGGTGGTAATAATTCATTCAAGGTGTTAGACTCACCCGGCGACAACCAAGATTCTGACAAAAAAAGTTCAAATCGTGCTCTTGGAAGTAATCCCTGAGGATGAAAGTTTTGTTGGTGACAGATCTTGCATTGACCACACACATTCTGATAGAGTCCAAGGTGGACCCAGCAGCGGCGGAGTGAGCGCTTGTCAGCGGCTGCAGATTTTCAATAACAGCCCCTCCGGATTGAACAGTGAGTTGCACCGGCCGACAACTCCCATTGTTTACCTCGTCTTGGT
Source organism: Garcialebias charrua (assembly GCA_038048925.1). Lineage (NCBI taxonomy): Eukaryota > Metazoa > Chordata > Actinopteri > Cyprinodontiformes > Rivulidae > Garcialebias > Garcialebias charrua. Next base: position 23,030 of record JBBPBX010053160.1, read on the forward strand.
GTGCGGGAAGCTGGCGAAGGAAACCATGACTACCAGCTGGAGAGAAAGATGCAGCACGCAGGGCTTTGAGCTTCACCAGCCGGCCAGCGCGTTTTCCCCGGTGTCTGGAGCGATAGCTCCGGGCAGTCAGGTGAGGGGCGCAGCGTAGGTAAACAGGCACGTCCGCCACTAGCGGGGGAAGGAGGGGTCCAACGGTACGCTCATATTGATCCAAATAAGCAACATCGGTGGCAGGAAAACGAAGATCCTGGAGCTGTTGTCGATCATACACCAGTAGCAAGATTATGTCCCAGATAAAAAATGAACAAAACACAAATAATCCGAACACCATCAGCAGAGGTGGATTGCAAGCCATGTACACGAGTGCCATCTTACCGGACCTTGAGTACACAATTTTGTTCCACCTCATGTACCACATGTGATGTGAATGATAATAAAGAAACTTCAACCTAAACAGATATCCTTTTATTTGTGATACGTTTCTGCTGTGTTGGTCAACAAGTTCCTATAAAATACATGTTCACTATCAATACAATACTGTATTTGGGGTGAATATGATCAAAATTAAAGGAGGAACACATCTGGTCTTCTGACTCTGATGCCAAAGATTTTAAACAACAATTGTCTTAATGAGAAGGAGTGGAATTATAGAGTTATATTATGTTAGATTTTACAAGATGTGTTAGCTCTCAGAGTATGTACTGAGGATGACTCTCAGCTACTATCACACCAAATGTCAGCTCAGTACAGTATCTGTAAAACTATTAGAGTTAGACATTATTGTTTGTTAAATTCAATTACCTGTGGTGACCCTATTTAAAAGTTAATCAAGTGAATATTCTCTGAGAGTTTCATTGAAATCTGTCCAATGATTCATGGGATATTTTGCTAACAGACCGACACATATACTCCTG
>JBBPBX010053161.1:0-16853 GCA_038048925.1 Garcialebias charrua
AGACTTTTTTTTAACTACTTCAGGCTATAACGGTATGTTTATAATCGGGGGCGATTTCAATTGTGCCTTAAGTCCACTAGACCGTTCAAAAAATTCTGCCACATCCCACCAACAAGCCAGGAAAACTATTGAGAAATATATAAAGGATCTTAACCTAGTGGAGATTTGGAGAAAACTTTATCCTAATAAAACAGAGTACTCTTGCTTTTCAAGTACCTTTAAGACTTATTCGCGAATAGACTTTTTTCTGATCTCCTCCGGCCTGCTATCTATGGTCCAAAACTGTTGGTATGAGGCTATTTTACTTTCTGACCACGCTCCAATTAATTTATCAATAAAATTACCTAATTATTGCCGGCCCTCGTTTCAATTTCGATTTCAGACTAAATGGCTTGAATCGGAGGAGTTTGAGGGTTTTCTTAAAGAGAGAATAACTGAATACTTTAACTTTAATACAAACCAAACTAGTGCATCAATAAAATGGGAAGCTTTTAAAGCCTATATAAGGGGGGAAATTATGAGTTACACTAGGTATAAATCAAAAATACATTTAAACAAATTAAAAAACATTGAAAAACAAATCAAAGAATTGCAAGAGCAAATGTATCATGGCAGCGACGCTGATAAGGATAAGAGACTTCTGTTATTAAAATCAGAGTATGTTGAGCTCACTACCAATAAAATAGCAAATAATTTACTGTGGTTAAAACAATCATATTATGATCAGGGTGAAAAAGCAGGCAAACTCTTAGCTTGGAGACTTAAAAAACTACAGACAAACAGGGCCATTAACTCAATCATACTGGATGACGGTGAGTATCTGGTGGATCCAAAAGACATAAATGAGGCTTTTACAAAGTATTATGAAAATCTGTATAAATCCCAATACCCAGATAACCCAAATAAACAGAAGCAGTTCCTGGACCAGCTCTTATTTCCAACTTTATCAGAGGATAGTAAGAATAATCTGGATGAAAAACTGAGTATTCAAGAACTTAAAATAGCTCTTAGCCAAATGAATTCGGGTAAAGCCCCTGGCCCTGATGGCCTACCAATTGAGCTTTACAAGAAATTTTCAGACAAATTACTGCCACATTTACTTGAAGCATTCAATGAGTCTTATGAAAAAGGCATTCTGCCCCCATCATTACGAGTGGCAACCATTTCTCTTCTGTTAAAGCCAGGTAAATCTCCAACGGACATGGGCTCATATAGACCCATTTCCCTAATGTCATGTGACACAAAAATTCTGTGCAAAGTCTTGGCTCGAAGGATTGAAACACATATCCCTAATCTAATCTCAAATGATCAAAATGGATTTGTTATTGGCCGCCAAGCCTTCCACAACACTCGTCGATTACTTAATATACTATATGAAAAACAGTTCGCTATGGACCATGCTTTTCTGTCATTAGATGCAGAAAAAGCTTTTGATAGGATTGAATGGGATTACCTCTTTGATATTCTTAAGAGATTTGGCCTGGGAGAAAAATACTTAAAGTGGATTAAATTATTGTATACGGAACCAATAGCTAAAGTGGTAACTAACAGTCAGTTATCAAGGAGTATAAATCTCTGCAGATCGACACGACAGGGATGCCCATTGTCCCCCCTTCTTTTCTTGTTTGCCATTGAACCACTAGCTATGACAATACGTGAGTCCCCTGAAATCACTGGGATTCAAATAGGAGAGGTAGAGCATCGAATATCTCTTTTTGCAGATGACATTGTTTTGCTTATAACTAACCTAGAGAAGTCGACTCAGGAAGTGAATACAATTCTGAGAGAATTCGGGGAGTTCTCAGGATATAAAGTTAATTTAAAAAAAAGCTCTTTATTATTGCTGAATAGAAATAACCCTCCAATACAAACACAGTTCACATGTACATATGAAGGATTCAAATACTTAGGAATTCAGATTGTGCCAAATATAGAGAAAATAGTTTCTATTAATTATGATCCTTTAGTGCAAAAAATATCAGGATCTCTAGAAAAATGGGGAGAGATGCCAATTTCAATGATTGGCCGAATTAATATTATTAAAATGTCTATTCTCCCAAAATTTTTATACCTCTTCCAGTCTATTCCTTTGTATGTGCCAGCTTCCTTTTTCTCCTCTTTGGATAAAACTTTCACTAGATTTATATGGAATAATAAGCGCCCCAGACTACGCCTCTCTCTTCTTTATCTGCCCTATGACCGGGGGGGATTAGAATGCCGAATATTAAACACTATTACTGGGCTGCCCAGCTTTGTGCTGCTACTGGTTACTTTTCTATTAATAACACACCATCTTGGGTACAAATAGAGAACAACTCATTACCATTACCTCTAAAATCCTACCTTTACTCAGCTGAACCTAAACAATTATTAAAAAACACAAAAAACCCTTTTCTTAAGAATACAATATCAGTTTGGCATCATTCTCATAAAGTTTTAAATGAGGTGTCCAAGATCTCATGGTTGTCACCGATTTGGAGAAATGATAGATTCAAACCAGGAAGAGCAGACAGAGGATTTAAGTTATGGATGGATAAAGGCATAAATACAATAGGAGACCTTTATCATGAGGGAGTTTTAATGTCTTTTGAACAATTGGCAAGCAAATACAGTTTGCCACAAAAGCACTTTTTTAAGTATTTACAGATTAGAAATTTTGTTAATACCTTGCGGATATCTACAGCTGAACCTCCGCTCTCTACCATAGAGAATATAGCCATCTACCACAATCAGAGTAGAGGCTTACTCTCCAAATTCTATAATATTCTACTCTTATCTTTGAAAGATAGTAGTCTCTCCTATTTGCAAGCATGGAGAACTGATCTACAAGCAGAAATTTCTGAGGATGAATGGAATGACTCATGCCTATTGGCACAAACACAAACTATCAATACAAGGTTTAGATTATTACAATATAAATGGTTATTTAGAACATATATTACTCCTGTGAAACTGAACCATTTCAATCCAAATACACCTGATACTTGTGTTAAATGCAATACAGATAGAGGTACTCTTTTCCATTGTATGTGGCAATGTACAGAACTTCAAATTTTTTGGAAAGAGGTCACTGGGCTCATTTCTCGCTTGATTGAACAAGATGTACCAATGGACAGTAGACTCTGCTTGCTGCATATTTTTCCAGATGACTTTAAGGGTTCCTCAAAGAGGAAACTAGTGACTTTTTGCCTTTTACAAGCTAAACATCTGATTGCACTGAAGTGGAAGAACATAGAAAGACCAAAGATAAATGAGTGGATTAAAGCACTGAGCAACAACCTGGCAATGGAAAAACTGACGTATATAGTGAAAGGGAAGCTTGAAGACTTTAAAGATATGTGGTCACCCTTCCTATATTTTGTCAAAAATAACATGTAAATTTAAATGTCTTTTCTTTATTTGTTTGATGTGACAGAGTGAGCTCTAGGTGTTCGGGGTGGGGGAAGGGTTATAAGATGTTTATGTTCTCTGTTTATTTTTCTTTTCTTTTTTTTTCTTTTCTGGTTTTGTTTCTTTTTATTCTTTTATTTTTTGTATGTATGTGTGTATGTCTTTGTTGATTGTTTATATAATTGGAAAAGTTCAATAAATATATTTTTGAAAAAAAAAAAATAGTACAAAAACAATACGCCAAAAAACATCATCATGAACATGAGTCTGTGGGAGCTGATGAGTATGAATGAACATAACAGCATGAAATAAATAAATCAGCAGCACAAGATCAGCAATATGGATAGTCAGCAACACATATCAGTAATCAAAGTGGGTTTGTAGTGATTCTTTTTTTTTCACAGTGATAATCATGATTTGGGATTCATGAGTCTAACAGCTTCAGGGTAGAAGCTGTTCCTTAGTCTAGTGGTTCTACACTTAATGCTCCTCAACATCCTGCCTGAGGGGAGTGGGGCAAAAAGTGTGTATGCTGGGTGAGTGGGGTCCTTCATGATGCAGGTGGCCCTCTTCCTGCATCTGAATGATAACCTCAGCTTGGGCAACAACACTACCAGCTTGATCAAGAAAGCTTTGTTTTGTTTTCAACCTTTTTTTATTTATTTACCTTGTCCTGGATGACTGAGAATCTTCATCAGCGTATCAAGAAAGCTCATCGGAGACTTTGCTTCCTCAGGTGGCTGAGGCAAGCTGGTCTGGGAAGCTCAGTCGTCACCTCCTGCACGTGTGCAGTGGAGAGCATCCTGTGCTCCAGCATCAACGTGTGGCAAGGAGACTGCACAGCTGCAGAAAGAAAAGCTCTACAGAGAGTGGTGAAGGCTGCACAGAAGTCTATTGGAGTCAGCCTCCCCACCATCACAGACATTTACACCTCCAGAGGCAGGAAGAGAGCCACCTGCATCATGAAGGACCCACTCACCCAGCACACACACTTTTTGCCCCACTCCCCTCAGGAAGGAGGTGAAGAAGCATTAAGTGTAGATTCTACACTTAATTTACATCCGGGGCAGAGGCTCCGTCGAACCCCTGAGACTGGCTCATCGAACCCCTGGGGTTCGATCGAATCCAGGTTAAGAACCACTGGTGTAGAACCACTAGACTGAGGAACAACTTCTACCCTGAGGCTGTTAGACTCATGAATATCTAACCAGAATAATCACTGTGAAAAATCACATGTTGTTGCTGATCTGTTCCCTTATCAGTCATGTCACTCGGTGCAACATAAATGCTATGGGAAATTGCGCTCCGCGCAGTTACCTGAAGGAATACAATTATGCCTTTACGGCAGGGGCGTCAGCGTCACGCCAGAGGCCCCGCTCTCTGGGTACTTAAGCTGCTGAAGCCCATCCATTGATCTCTTATTGTCCTTCACCTCGCTTAAACCTGAACTCTCTCTCTTCGTGGGACTTCTCTGTTGCTTCATCGCTCGACCAGAGGTGAGCTTGCTCCCTACACAGAGCGTACAGAGAATTATTCCTGCGTACTGCTGGGCTAGCGAAAGCTAGTCCGGCACATTTTTCCTTAATCCCAAAGTTTTTTCTTCTCCTCTTTCCGCAGACTGCTTCGCTCGACGGCGCTAACTGCGTCACACCACTACCTATGCTAATTCGTAGCAGGCTAGCCAGCGAAAGCGACGCGAGAGAGGAGACGTCTCAAATAAAAAGTAAAAAGATCTTGGAACGACTCGCTCGGCTTATCTCGGACATGCCTCCGGAGAAAGGAAAGCGAAATACAAGACTTCCAAAAAAGACCAACAGGACAACAAGCCCAACTTCGCGCGCCTGCCCTAGCGGATGCAGTTTTTCCCTCTCAGCGATGGACACCCACGAGGCCTGTCCCGTCTGCTTGGGGATGCTACACGCGAACATGGCGCTGGATTCACCCGAGTCTTGCCCACACTGCAGCCAGATGCTGAAGGCGGTGAGGAGGCACCGGGCGGACATCGTCGCCAAGGCCATGGGGGCTGCTGCGGCGCCAGCAGACCCGGACACTACTGGGGCTCTCACTCCCATGCCGGAGCTCGAGAGCATGGCTTTGGATGACAGCAACCGAGTCGAATGGGGCGACAGCCCAGATGTGCTGGCCCCTATGGTGGACTTAACAGTCGAATTTGACACTCGAGGCATGATGAACGAGGACGAGATCTCGATTTCAGCCTCAGGTGAATTTTCTGCAGACGACGCCGACGTCGAATACGGGAAACAGGGAGAGGACCTCTCCCGCACCCCGGTGCCTGTGCTCCCGGAGACTGACTTTTCCATCCCTGCTCTGTTCGACTTGTGTCACAGAGCAACGGACGCACTGCAGATCCCATGGCCGGAGCCTCCACCTTGTCAACAAGTCACGAGGTTGGCCAGAAATGATTTTTATTCAAAGCAGCAGGCCGCCACGAGGCAAAGGATGCCCGTCTTCCCGGACTTCTCACAGAGCTGACTCGCACCTGGTCTCAGCCCAGAGCTCCCATGCTGCTGCCGCTCTCCCCGTTTCTCGACGTGGACAGGATGGATGAAGTGGGAATAGCCAATGTGCCTCAAATTGAGGACACGCTGGCATCTCATCTGGCTCCAAAGTCATCCGGGACAAAACCAACTCTCCCAGCAAAGCTTGTCGAGCTTCGGCGTCTCTGCTCGAGAAATGCTACAGGGCTCAGGGCCTCGCGGCACGCGCAATGAACGCGTCCGCAATGATGCAAGCATACCTGGCTGAAAAACTACAGGAGCTCCAGGTAACGTAAGACAAGCAAGCTGCCGCGGAGCTGCTGGATGAAGCCCGCAGGGCAACAGACTTTGTGCTCTGCATGATGGGGACAGTAGCTGTTGCACAAGGTAGAGGAATGGCGGAGGTGGTCATCGCAATATGCCATCTGTGGATGACCCTAACTGACCTCCTGGAGGGACAGAAAATTCCTTTTCTCCACCATTCGATAGAACCGACGGGACTTTTTGGAAAAGCGCTGGATCGAATTCAGACCAGGCTGGACCAGAGGCGCAAACAGGCTGAAGCTCTCCGGGTGGGCATCCCCAGGAGAACCTTCGCCCCCCCCAGGAAGTCAGCTGGGAGCAGAGCACCGCAGCCTCGACACCACTCAGCCACACGTGCCCCACCGCAAAAGCGGCCGGCGTACAAGGTCGAGCACCGGCAGAGACCACCGCCGAGCCCACCTCGGACCGAACACGCCTGGAGTAAGAACAGATTTGTTCCCCGCCAGGCGGACCGGTACAGAACCTCCTCAGCGAATCGGGACACCAAACAGAAGTGTGCCTGATGAAACAGGACCGCTTCTTAACTTTACACGATCACCCGCCCACGCGGTACGGGAAATGATCTTTTCACGTCCAGACTTTGTTTGTAGCACGATACAAAAAGCTGGTGACTTTGGTTTAGACACAAATCATGTTTTTTTCTGCTGTAAGTGACATAAAGTCAAATATGTCGTTATACATAAGCATGAATAAAGCTCAAAAAATAGCCCCTCTCTGTTTTCTTGACTCAAAAAAAAACAACAACAAACACAATAACATCAGCAGAACGGTCCCCTCTGTTCTTCCAGCCGACATAAAGGGTGGGGGCCATCTTCCCCCCCTCCCTCACGGCTCACGGGGTGTTAGCCTAATTGATAAACCCCAGTAGGGTACCTCTGCTCTATCTGCAACAGACAGGCCCAGAGGCGTCTGCAAGCAGGCCCGCCACTCCTCACAGAGACAGGTGAGAGGGGTCACATGCTCCAGACCCTGCTCCGTTCTAAACCACGGGGCTGGCAATACACAAATCAAACAAACCCGTGACACGTCTGCGCTCCAGGGGTGCCGCCAACAGAATCTGACAACCCACCTTCCTGGCCACCTATTCATCGGACGCCAGTAAGGGACGGGGGGCCACGGCAGAAGCCTGTAGGCCAACACCAGTATCACACGTTCACATAGGCAGTTGTGATGAAACTGTAACGTGTGTAAACACTCAGTGCAGAACAGAAATGGCACCGAGGCTAAATCAGACTGCTCTTCCCTTTAATCGAAGAGGACTGAACTCTCTGTCACCAACCAATCTAAAGTCTGCTCAACACAAAGGACCATCTCCACATTCTCATGCTGAAGCGGTCCCCTTATTCTCAACGGGTGACACGCCATGCTCAAACAGTGATCCTGCAGCATGTGACCGCGTTCACTGTGCTGACCCAACCAGGAAACGGGCTGGAGCCAGGAGATCTGCTCGTTTACAAAACTTGCAACCCCTCCGATCCATGACCCCCAACAAAAAGAAGAAAAAACACACATTCTCTTCAGCTTTTGTCTAATAATGACAGCAGATTGCCTCTGCCTCCAAACACTCTCGATCAGAGTAGTATGGAGGTACATCTGCAGAAAGCCCTCTCCCTAGCGTGGTTGACCTTCAAGGGACCACAGAAATTAGGGCCCTTGAGGGAGAGCTGGTTCCACCACCGGCTCCTCTCCAGGGATCCTCCACGTCACCCGAAGGAACAGTTTCGCCACTTAGACTGAGAACAGTGGCAAATTTCAGCTTGGTGGCGGAGAGGAACAAGCTGATGGCCTCAGGCCTGCCAGAGAACGTGGTAAAAACCATTCAAAACGCACGAGCTGTGTCAACACAGTCTCTCTACGCCAGGAAATGGCATATTTTTGAAGCTTGGTGCGCAGAAAGAAATATTATTTCTTATTCATGCAACTTGGCCCAGCTCCTCACCTTTCTTCAGGACTTGTTGGAAAAAGGTTGCTCTTTCTCAACGATTAAGGTGCTCCTATCAGCAATTTCAGCTTGTCTCGAGGGCTAAGGGAGCAGGACGCCTGGCGCGCACCGCTCATAATAAGATATATGAAGGGCGTGCTAAGGAAGAGACCCCCCAGCAGGATCTTGACCCCTGGATGGGATCTTAGTATGGTCTTGGGGGCTCTCTGTGACCTCCCATTCGAACCACTGAGCGACATTAAGATAGATTTATTATCGTATAAGACTGCTCTTCTCCTGGCTCTTTGCTCGGCAAAATGTGTGGATGACCTCCACGCTTTGTCCGTACATCCAATGTGTACCAGGTTCGCCCCTGACGGGTCAAAGGTCACCCTAAGGCCTAATCCTGCATATATCCCCAAGGTTTTGACTTTAAACCCCAGAAGTTTGGACTTTGATCTCTCTTCTTTTCCACCTGCTCCTATCCTCTCTCAGGAACAGGAAAGGCTGAAGGTTCTCTGCCCCGTGAGAGCTCTAAGCACTTACATGCAGAGAACAGCCGAATGGAGAAAAACAAATCAACTGTTTGTGTGCTTTGTTGCACCAGCTACAGGAAAGGCCCTATCAAAACAGTGTCTCTCACACTGGGTGACTGAGGCCATAAAAAGGGCGTACAGTAGCAAAGGCCAACAGGTGCCCTCTGGAGTGCATGCCCACTCCACTCGGGGCTTGGCCACCTCGTGGTCACTGTTCAAGGGTGTATCAGTTGCAGACATCTGTGCTGCTGCGAACTGGAGCTCAATGAACACGTTTGCAAAGCATTACAGTTTGGATGTTACTACGTGTGATGTCACTCAGGCTGTCCTTTCTAACACACAGTAGAAAGCGGCCTTGAGATACCTTTTGAATAAAGGCGGACGTTCACACTAGGATGCATTTTACTGAGCATTTCAAGGGCGTGAATGAATTACGTTCCCATAGCGTTTATGTTGCACCGAGTGACATGACTGATAAGGGAACTGAAAGTTATGCACCATAACTCATGTTCCCTGAAGGAAGGGAACGAGATGCAACATACCTGGCCTTTTCAATGCTGAAAGCTCGGTGAAGTGCATTTTGGAGATCGATGGATGGGCGTCAGCGGCATAAGTACCCAGAGGGTGGGGCCTCTGGTGCAACGCTGACGCCCCTGCCGTAAAGGTGTGTTTGTATTCCTTCAGGTAACTGCGTGGAGCACAATTTCCCATAGCATTTATGTTGCACCTCATTCCCTTCCTTCAGGGAACATGAGTTATGGTGCATAACTTTCAGTTTCATGTTGCTTTGTTCATTCGTGCTCATCTGCTCACACAGACTCATGTTTGTGCTGCTGTTCGGTGTATTGTGTTTCTTGTTTTTATGCTATTAGTGCTTAGCATATTTTTAGCTGATGTTTTTTTTAGTTATATCTTATTACTGTTTTTCTTTTACATTTTATTGTTGGATGTAACTGGGACCTGTGTACATAATTTTGTTCCACTACATGTACCACATGTTGTGCGAATGACAATAAAGAATCTCTGAATCTGGAGGTGTTGATGTCTGTGATGGTGGGGAGGCTGACTCTCAACATCTTCTGTGCAGCCTTCACCACTCTCTGCAAAGCTTTTCTTTCTGCAGCTGTGCAGCCTCCATGCCACACGTTGATGCTGGAGCACAGGATGCTCTCCACTGCACACCTGTAGAAGGAGGTGAGGACTGAGCTTCCCAGACCAGCTCGTCTCAGCCACCTGAGGAAGTAGACTCTCTGATGATTTTTCTTGATCAGGTTGGTGGTGTTGTGGAGCCAAGATGGTGTAGTGGCAGGGCTTTCGACTTGGGACCCGAAGGACGCGGGTTCGCGCCCCGGCCACTACACACCTTGGGGTGTCTATGAGTGCACACCTAATTCTCCAGCTCCCTGGGCGCTTTCTGGCTGCTCACTGCACCACCTGGTGGTGGTTGGGTTAAATGCAGAGACGAATTTCGTCTGTGTATGGGAAACATACACAGATGACAGACAAAGACATTATTATTATTATTATTATTGTTGCCCCAGCTGAGGTTGTCATTCAGGTGCACACCCAAGTACTTGTAGCTGGAGACCACTTCCCCCGCAGATCCTTCTATATTTTGGGGGGAGGGTGGGGGTGTAGATGTATTTGTTCTGTATGAAGCCCACGTCCATCTCCTTCATCTTCTCAGATGTCATAGAAGAAGACCAGATATTGGAAGCTGAAGAAGAAAGAATGTTGTGAGGAGTTCTGAAAGTATCTGTTGAAGGCTCTGGGTGGTAAACAAAAAAAAAGAGTTTCCAAGTGACTGGGATACTACAGCTACAGCAATCTGTGACTTTCTTTTTAAATGTGTTAGTTGGGTAAGCCCAAAGACCCCTTATGATGAGTAAAATAAATGGACAAAATGTTCCCTTGCCCAGACGCGGGTCACCGGGGCCCCACTCTGGAGCCAGGCCCGGAGGTGGGGCACGTTGGCGAGCGCCTGGTGGCCGGGCTTTCACCCATGGAGCTCGGCCGGGCACAGCCCGAAGAGGAGACGTGGGTCCCCCTTCCCATGGGCTCACCACCTATGGGAGGGGCCAAAGGGGTCGGGTGCAATGTGGGATGGGTGGTGGCCGAGGGCGGGGACCCTGGCGGTCTGATCCTCGGCTACAGAAGCTGGCCATTGGGACATGGAATGTCACCTCTCTGGTGGGGAAGGAGCCTGAGCTAGTGTGTGAGGTTGAGAGGTTCCGGCTAGAAATAGTCGGACTCACCTCAACGCATGGCTCTGGCTCTGGAACCAGTTTCCTTGAGAGGGGTTGGACACTCTTCTACTCTGGAGTTGCCCCTGGTGAGAGGCGCCGAGCAGGAGTGGGCATACTTGTTGCCCCCCATCTTGGTGCCTGTACGTTGGGGTTCACCCCGGTGAACGAGAGGGTAGCCTCCCTTCGCCTACGTGTGGGGGGACGGGCTCTGACTGTTGTTTGTGCCTATGCGCCAAACGGCAGCGCAGATTACCCACCCTTTTTGGAGTCCTTGGAGGGGGTATTGGAGAGTGCGCCTCCTGGGGACTCCCTTGTTCTACTGGGGGACTTCAACGCTCACGTGGGCAATGACAGTGAGACCTGGAGGGGTGTGGTTGGGAGGAACGGCCCCCCTGATCTGAACCCGAGTGGTGTTTTGTTGTTGGACTTCTGTGCTCGTCATGGATTGTCCATAACGAACACCATGTTCAGGCATAAGGGTGTACATATGTGCTCTTGGCACCAGGACACCCTAGGTCGCAGTTCGATGATCGACTTTGTTGTTGTCTCATCTGATCTGCGGCCGCATGTCCTGGACACTCGGGTGAAGAGAGGGGCGGAGCTGTCAACTGACCACTACCTGGTGGTGAGTTGGCTCCGATGGTGGGGGAGGATGCCGGTCAGACCTGGCAGACCCAAACGTATTGTGAGGGTCTGCTGGGAACGTCTGGCAGAGTCTCCCGTAAGACGGAGCTTTAACTCCCACCTCCGGGAGAGCTTTGAACACGTTCCGAGGGAGGCGGGGGACATTGAGCCCGAGTGGGCCATGTTCCGCGCCTCTATTGTCGAGGCAGCTTATCAGAGTTGTGGCCGCAAGGTTGTTGGTGCCTGTCGTGGTGGCAACCCTCGAACCCGGTGGTGGACACCGGCGGTGAGGGATGCTGTCATGCTGAAGAAGGAGTCCTATTGGGCCTTTTTGGCCTGTGGGACCCCGGAAGCAGCAGATAGGTACCGACAGTCCAAGCGGCATGCGGCTCGGGTGGTTGCTGAGGCAAAAACTCGGGCGTGGGAGGAGTTCGGAGAGGCCATGGAGAATGACTTCCGTACGGCTTCGAGGCGATTCTGGTCCACCATCCGGCGTCTCAGGGGGGGAAAGCGGTACGCGACCAACACCATTTATGGTGGGGATGGCGTGCTGTTGACCTCAACTCGGGATGTTGTGAGTCGGTGGGCGGAATACTTCGAAGACCTCCTCAATCCTACTGGCACGTCTTCCACTGAGGAAGCGGAGCCTGGGGACTTTGGGTCGGGCTCTCCAATCTCTGGTGCTGAGGTCGCCGAGGTGGTTAAAAAGCTCTGCGGTGGCAGGGCTCCGGGGGTGGATGAGATTCGCCCTGGGTTGTGTTGGCTTACGCGACTCTGCAATATCGCATGGACATCGGGGGCAGTTCCCTTGGATTGGCAGACTGGGGTGGTGGTTCCTCTATTCAAAAAGGGGGACCGTAGAGTGTGTTCCAACTATAGGGGGATCACACTCTTAAGCCTCCCTGGTAAGGTCTATTCAGGGGTTCTGGAGAGGAGGGTCCGTCGGATAGTCGAACCTCGGATTCAGGAGGAGCAGTGTGGTTTTCGTGCTGGTCGTGGAACACTGGACCAGCTCTACACCCTCAGCAGGGTCCTGGAGGGTGCGTGGGAGTTTGCCCAACCAGTTTACATGTGCTTTGTGGACTTGGAAAAGGCATTCGACCGCGTCCCTCGGGGGGTACTCCGGGAGTATGGGGTACCAGGCCCATTGATATGGGCTGTTAGGTCCCTGTACGACCGGTGTCAGAGCTTGGTCCGCATTGCCGGCAGTAAGTCAGGCTCGTTTCCAGTGAGAGTTGGACTCCGCCAAGGTTGCCCTTTGTCACCGATTCTGTTCATAACTTTTATGGACAGAATTTCTAGGCGCAGCCAAGGTGTTGAGAGGATCCGTTTTGGTGACCTTAGAATCGCTTCTCTGTTTTTTGCAGATGATGTGGTCCTACTGGCTTCATCAGTTCGTGATTTACAACTTTCACTGGAGCGGTTTGCAGCCGAGTGTGATGCGGCCGGGATGAGGATCAGTTCCTCCAAATCCGAGGCCATGGTCTTGAGCCGGAAAAGGGTAGAGTGCCCTCTCCGGGTCGGGGAGGAGGTCCTGCCCCAAGTGGAGGAGTTTAAGTATCTCGGGGTCTTGTTCACGAATGAGGGAAAACTGGAGCGTGAGATCGATAGGCGGATAGGTGCAGCATCCGCAGTGAAGCGGGCGCTGTACCGGTCTGTCGTGGTGAAGAGAGAGCTGAGTCGAAAGGCAAAGCTCTCAATTTACCGATCGATCTACGTTCCCACCCTCATCTATGGTCATGAGCTTTGGGTTGTGACCGAAAGAACAAGATCTCGGATACAAGCGGCTGAAATGAGTTTTCTCCGCAGGGTGTCTGGACTCTCCCTTAGAGATAGGGTGAGAAGCTCAGTCATCCGGGAGGGACTCGGAGTAGAGCCGCTGCTTCTCCACATCGAGAGGAGCCAGTTGAGGTGGCTCGGGCATCTGGTTAGGATGCCTCCTGGACGCCTCCCTGGTGAGGTGTTCCGGGCATGTCCCACCGGGAGGAGACCCAGAGGAAGACCCAGGACACGCTGGAGGGACTATGTTTCTCGGCTGGCCTGGGAACGCCTTGGGATTCCCCCAGAGGAGCTGCTCCAAGTGGCTGGGGAGAGGGAAGTCTGGGCCTCCCTACTTAGGTTGCTACCCCCGCGACCCGACCCCGGATAAGCGGACGAAAATGGATGGATGGATGGATGGATGGATGGATAGTTGGGTAAGATCCAAAATAGAATCTTGGATGAGAAGCTAAACGTCTTCTGTTACAAATAAAGTCCAGTTGTTTCTGTATTGAACACCTTTTTTTTTAACAATGATAATGTACATAGTTGTAGCAACTACAAGAGAATTAAATTGATGAGCCACACCATGAAGATCTGGGAGAGAGTTGTGGAAGCTAGACTTAGATGAGACTCGAGAGGTGACTACAGGTGACCCCCTACCTACGACTCCATCGACCTACGGCCGCCCGGACCTACGAACGTATCATATTTCATAAAAATATGAAATTACTGTATTAAAAAAAATAATAATAATAATTTTTGTGTTTACATGTTCTTAATTTCATGTGTACATCACTTTGTTGCAGCTGTGGTTGTTTTAAAGGCTTTATAAATAATATAAATAATATTTTTTAATAAAAATAGTCTTTTTTTTAATGATTGCGTAACTTCCGGTCCGACAGGAAATGCCTGGCAGCCATTTTAGGACTCCCGCGGTCCTCCCGGCAGCCCCATGTGAGGACTGTGTGTGTTCCAGGATTGCCTCATATGGATAAATTACTATCTGGAATCGCTCTGTGAGCTCTGTGGACGTCTCAGGCTGGAGCAGCAGCTGCAGATTGATCGCCGATCGCGCCGCACCGCCGCTCCAACACCAGCTCATGGCCTGGCTAGCAGAAGCTAACACAGGCCTCGAGCAGCTGCCGTGGTTCGCTCGCCGGCCGCCGCGCTGCTCGGCCCGACAATATCAACGCATGGCAACCTAAGATGTCGGCTTTGACCATCTCAAAGTAAGAAATTATATTTTTATTTATTCTGTAAATGTGAATAGCAATGTTTAACATTACAGTACACTACTGTACATGCTTAAATGTGTGCGCAGCGCTCCGTTAGCGGTATTTCCGCGGCCTACGAACGGAATAAGGACCTACGAACGGGACGCTATTTTCACCCCCTAGCTACGGCAGAATCGAGCTGCGAACAGTTCTTATGTCCCAAACTCGTACGTAAGTAGGGGGTTTGCTGTATTTGTGAGCAACTTTATGTTTTCATGCCAAGAAAGAGCACCAAAGATGCCATCTTTGCTTTGAGGATGCTGATGGAGAAGTACCGGTACAGAAAGGGTCAGATAAAAACTCCATTGTGTATTTGTGGACTTAACCCCCCAGTATACGCCTGCGTCCTGTCAGCCATGCAGAAACTGCGCACACTGTCCGCAGAGTGTTCAGACTTCATGCTCCAACATCCACCCATAGCAGCTGTAGAGCAGCTCCACAGACAAGGGGCATTTACCTTCAGGACAAATTAAGGCTGCTGATTGGTCATTTGCTGGCATGCCTACTGGATTGATTGACATGTCAAAAAAAAAAAAAGAGCTGGCAGCCCCAACCGCAGCGGTTCTGTGTTTATATGTTGTTAATAAAAAGTTAATTAAAAAAAAAACAGGGAGCGCTGGTTCTGTAGCCCACACATCAGACCAGCCCACTAGGAAATCTCTAGACCAGGGGTGTCAAACTCATTTTGATCTGGGGGCTGCATTCAGCTTAATCTGATCTCAAGTGGGCCAGACCAGTAAACTAATTCCAAAATTACATAGAACGAACTAAGTCCACTTTTTTCATTGTATTAGTGCAAAGAAGAAATAAATTGTAAAAATCTTTACATTATATTAATTGTCCTTTTACACTTTTACTCAGTTTAACATTTATTTAAGACTTAAACCACTTTAAAAACTGATCACAGTGATTGCACAACGTTTTAAAACATTTAGTCAACAAACAGTTTTATAGGAAGAAGTCAATTTTTCTTGAAAAATCCGACACTCTGTGTCCACTTTTCTCTTTTTTGACAAGGACATTCCGCTGATGAGGGTGCCCGACTGTACGTTCCAAGAGAAAAAGCGGGTAAAGCCATAGATATTATATATAAACACGGGTAAAGTGATTGGACTGACTAAAACACAGTGCCTCTGGGTCCTAGAGGCACTGTGTTTGAGTAGGACAACATAGGAACTGACGAAAACACAGCGCCTCTAGCGGACAACATAGGAACTGCAGATTTTGAGAAAATAACGTTTATTCTTTTCTTAAATATATAATACAGATTTATCCTCGGGCCGACTAAACCCCCTGGCGGGCCGGATCCGGCCCACGGGCCGTATGGTTAACACCCCTGCTCTAGACCCTCCCACAGCCACGCTGGACCTGGTTTTAATTCGCTCGTGACAAATTCCTTCATTTCTCACAATTTCAGTCATGGAGTCAACGAAGGAGGAAAAGATCGCTTGCCTTTTGGCAAAAAACAAAACAAAAGAAAAGGCCAGATCAGAAGTGAAGAAGTGGAATTTAATATAATGGTGTTGCATACAAAACAGTCCATCGCCGGGCAGTTTATTGTGCGACACCGTGTACATGGTCGTAAAAACTGAGCTTTGCACAGACATGCCCTGCGGAGGTACGGGCGTACGGATGGACGGACGCGGGAGTATACTGTGGGCTTTAGAAAAAGCATATGACAGGGTGCCGAAGGAGGAAGTGTTTTATTGTAGGAAATCTGGCGTTGCAGAAAAGTATGTTAGACTGGTACAGTTCATGTGTGAGGACAGCAGGACAGTGGTGAGATGTGCTGTAGGAGTGACAGATAGCTTCAAGGTGGAGGTGGGATTGCATCAAGGATCGGGTCTGAGCCCCTTCTTGTTTGCTCTGGTGATGGACCGACTAACAGATGAGGTCAGGCAGGAATACCAGTGGACTATGATGTTTGCAGATGACATTGGGATCTATTATGAGAACAGAGAACAGGTGGAAGATAACTTGGAGAGGTGAGGTATGCACTTGAAAGAAGAGGAATGAAAGTCAGCCGTAAAGACAGAGTACATGTGTTTGTGAATTGGAGGGAGATCAGTGGAACAGTGAGGCTACAAGAAGCAGAGATCACAAATTTGAAGGACATCAAATACATAAGGTCCACTGTCCAAGAAAATGGGGAGTTTAGTAAAGAGGGCAAAAAGAGAGCCCAGGCAGGATGGAGTGAATGAAAAAAGTTTCTGGAGTGATTTGTGACAAAAGGGTGTCAGAAAAGGTCAAAGGAACCGTTTACAAGACAGTGGTGAGAC